>CM061138.1:38167434-38461503 GCA_030789695.1 Scilla litardierei
CAGAGTTCCTAGAGCTCCCTGTAAGGCTTGTTGGAAAACTTGTTGTCGGACCTGATTAATCGCTCTTTGTTGTTCAAAATGAAGGGCATTGTAATTTTCTAATTGTTCCAAACTAGAAGAGGTAGCATTAATCAAATTGACTTTTTCTCGTTCTATTTCAGAGTATCCATTCGTTCGATACTCATCTTCTTCCATTTCCACTTTCCGTAAACGAGCCCGGGCTCTTTCGAGCTGCTCAATCGCCCCTCTACGTAATTCTTCCGAATTTCGAATAGTACTCAAAATCCGCTGTTTTCGATTATCTAATAAATCAGTTAACAAAATAATAATAAAGAAAATTTTTTCCACACTACCTCAATTTTTGTTATTCTCTTGTACCACTGACGCTCTTCTTTTAATTCTTCTATTTGTTTACCATGTGCACTTAGGGTACAATGTGGATGCCAAATTTTGATGCCTCAATGCCATAAAGTGCTCAGATGAGAGGATAAGAATTTTTTCCGTAGGTTGCAATGAGCAGCGAGATCTATGGGATGTGGGCACATGTCTACTAATTACCAATGCAATACCCTCCCCTACAACTGGTGGGCTCCGAAAAGGTGCTTCTCTCAAGCGCAAGAGTCCGTACAAGTAGTAAAATCTGGGAGTCCAGATGTCGAATCCACGGGAAGAAATCTGTTACAACCACAATTCAAATCAAATAGAAATCCTACGAAAAGAAACTAACCACTTCAACAATGATAACGGTGATGGTGATGTGAATACGTGAACAATATAAACAAGAAAATTCGTGTATGAAAATACCTATAAAGAGTATGCACATGGTATGGGTTCGTTAGGATCAATGATTCGTATTAATTTGGTTGACAAGTATAACGCAATGAATTCTCCTTTTGAGAGCAATTCACAGGAAAATACCCAATATAACTCAATGAATTCTCCTTTTGGGAACAATTCATCGGAAGATGCCCTTTTGGGGGTTAAATCGCAATATTCAATGAGATCGTCGCTAAAGTTATAATACGATATAAAACTCTCTTTTGGAGAGATCAAAACTACGGTATGAAACTCCTTTTTGGGGAGATCAAAACTCACCCTTTTGGGGCGATCATCAACTAAATCAATTCTTTTGGAATATGAAAAAGTCGATTTACGAACAAAGATTACAATTTTAACGACGTTTAACGATTTAGCACAAGGATATTCAACCAAACTAACACAAATCACATCCCCTAACTACTCCATACTAAGCACAATTAAGAATTAGCTACTCATAATGCAAGAATAAACTAGTTTCATAGCCAAATACATTGATCTAATAGCAAAATACGATGAAAAACACTAAAATACGGGGTTTGAGTTAAAGAAAATATCACCAAATCTCCAAGTTTCGACTTCAAACTCTCTGGAAATAATAAACATAGCCTCTGGAATTTTACAGAATTTTACAGAGGGGAAATACGGCTCCTAGAGCCTCCAATACGCCCCAATCTGCTTTTTATACGCCCAAAAACCCTAGAAATACATTATTTAGGCTCATTGCGGGTTTGGGCAGCTTATTGGGTTCGAAACCCGCACCCGTTTGATCTGGACCCGATCCACTTAGCGCCTGAAATCTCCGTCGTAAGATCTGAGCGGGATCTATCCACGTCGCGACACGTGGACTCCAAAAATCGTGTGCATCCGACTCCGAGTTCTCGTCGGATCAATTTAAGGTCGTAGATCAATGCGTGATTGCCTGAGGACTCGACACGTGGCCCTCAAAATTCCGTTGCCGCCGCTTCGTTTCTCTTTTGAATTTGAATCGGATTAAATCGGCGCCGTCGGATCGAAGCGGGGGCCGTCAGATGGATGCCACGTGGCCCCGCTCGAAACGAATTCTACTGCTTCGCTTCGAATTGTCGGAGCGATCGTCGACCGTTGGATTGAGCGGGGGGTTGATGAGATCAGGCCACGTGGCCCCAAGATCTGTGAATACGAATTACCCTCGACT
This sequence comes from Scilla litardierei, assembly GCA_030789695.1. Classification (NCBI taxonomy): domain Eukaryota; kingdom Viridiplantae; phylum Streptophyta; class Magnoliopsida; order Asparagales; family Asparagaceae; genus Scilla; species Scilla litardierei. Next base: position 38,169,428 of record CM061138.1, read on the forward strand.
AATCTTGACCGTCGGATCGTGATCGGGCGGCTGCAAGTCGCCCGCTTCTACGCTCAGCTCGCTTCGCCTCGGACCGCAGGATCTAGATCTGACGCATGACAATGAGCCACGTCGCCCATTCGTGTTCACCATAGGATGAAGCGCAGATGGCCAGGATGACGCCACGTCACCGATTCACTGAGATGAGACGTACGCCGTCGTATTTCTACCGTATTTGCGTATTTTCGACCGTATTTCTCTATTTAAATTGTATTCTGCATTCAAAAATTCATAGTAATTAGCACAGATCTCCGAAAAATACTAATAAATATTCGTTGGAATCATGAGATCGAGAAGATGCTAGGAAAAATATAAAAAGTGCAGAAATACTTCGTTAATTGCTGTTTTGTGCTCAAATAGTGTGTTTTCTCTAATAAATAAATGTGTAGAAAATACGTATGAATTAGAGAACAATGTAGAATCACATGAGCACAAAATAGGGCTAAATGGGGGGTTAAATATGTAATATTGAACCCGAATCAACAACCTACATTCATGTAACTACAACCAATACTATGACCCCTCCCATTAATATCCCCAAACATATACGCCTCTACCACAATTAGAAAAATCAAGCCTTGAACTTCTATTGGAAAACTATCTTTCAACCCAAGGGCAAACAATCGCTCCTTCCCCCAACACAACGATAGATGCCCACATTCAACAGATTGCCCACAATTTAAGCCAGATCTCCCAATCACAAGGGCAGTCAGAACAGAATTCATAGGGTCAGATCACTGAAACTACATCAATGAGTGGAAGCACAGGGAGGACCCAAGCACCACAGTACCTATCTCTACTGGTCTTCCACAGTATGGTGGAGGTAAAGCTATGGCTATAGTTGCGGACTAGGCAGAGTGGCACCAGACACCAGGAGATTGATCGTTTCACCCAAATTGATGGAGAGACCTTCTGGCAGGCCTGGGCAAGGTACAACTCATTATTGCTTGGATTGCCACGACATTGGATCGACACACAAAGCCTCATTCGTTTCTTCTTCGGAGGACTGCAAGTTGCAATGCAGGAGCTCATGTGTAATGCCACACTCCCCATGATGCCTGGGAAGTACGAATCCATCCCAAGTATTTTCCAGAGCAGTGAGCGTTACTAAGAAATAGAAAGGAAGAGAGAGAACAAAAGAATATCCAGGTCACTGCGCACATGCTGGGATGTACAAGTATAAAGCTCCACCACAGAAAGTAACACAAAGAACCAAACAAATGTACAAAGTCCAAAATTCCTTTATTATTAATACAAAGGTACATCATAAAGAAGGCTTAATTTCGGAAAACTACCTCATACTTTTGCTGACTTCCAAAAAAATACCTCTTATTTTGATATAATCGTAAAACTGCCTCATACTTTTCAGGTTTTGATAAACTCCCGCATCTCCATATCCCCCTATCCCCCACCGTTGCCCTTCGCCCTCTATCTATCGTCGCCCATCCCCATTCCACCCATCGCAACCCTCCTCCCACTCCCCCCACTTCCCCCCACCGCCATCCTTCGCCCTCCATCCATCGCTTCCCATCCCCCTTCCACCCACTGCCACCCACCAACCGCCCACCGCCCCCTCCCCCATCCCTCCACCATAACCCCCCGCACACCTTCCCCCACCGTCGCACCCGTCCACCACTTCCCCCACCGCCGCCCTCCTCACTCCTCCTCCATCCCATATATATCAAAGTATGCGGTAGTTCTACAAAATTAAACCAAAGTATGAGGTAGTTCTACGAAATTACGCAAAACATAAGGTAGTTCTACGAAACCAAAGTCTGACGGAGTTTACCGAAACCTGAAAAGTACGATGTAGTTTAGCGTATCAAAATAAGAGGTACTTTTTGGAATTCAGCGAAAATACGAGGTAGTTTTTGAAATTAAGCCTCATAAAGAATACATTACACAACATCATCGGTAATGAGAGTACAAAAGGAACAAGGGAGAAATCCCAGAAAACATACAAAGAAGAAAGATGTCTACACCCAGTACAACTCACTCCCTAGACTTCCCTTGAGAATTATCTACACAAAGTCACCTCTTGAGAGTTCCAGTTTTGAGTCAACTCCTGGTCAAATCCAGCTTAGTATGCCCTGCTTCTCAATCTGAAAAAGTAAATGGGACACATCAACGCGTGACCCAGCAGGATAATCTAACTACGCTAGGTAGGGTCAATCTCAGAACTGTTCTACCTAGTAAGGTCCGGTCACCAACTATAAGGGGTCTACTACAACTTATGAGGAACGAGTATTCAGACCAACACTGAAGAAAGTCTACTGAAGTACATATCCACAAATTAACGTAAAGCAATATATATCATGCATGTAATGGAAAGAAAGGATTACGAAACGGAAATGCATAAAGAAGAATAACATCACAGGCGATAATGAAAAGTAAGAGCTGTTGAAAGTAAAATTGAGAAACAAGTAATATGAGGTAACAACATTCATGGATTAATGACAATTACATTAAAGTTATCAATTTAAATATTCGGGAACCCGTGTAATTCGTAGGACACTTAAGGAGCTAGACTTCATCCAAGGTGGGTGAAATTGGATGCCAAATAGTGACACGAGCATTGTAGGGGCCTCTCGTAACTCCCTCTTTTGGGAGTGAGACAATTCTCGGTTTTTTTTTGTTAAACGGAGAAAACCATCAGTTACTTAATGATGCATCACAAGTACACTACCGACCTCTCCAAATCTAGCCAACTCCCCCTTTTGGGAGTGCGAGTGAGAATCAAATCCATGTCCACTCCTTAACACCTACTTTTACAGTGTCCCCCGAATCGATATATGGAATCTCACTTATATTTGGATGGAATGGAAATTCCAGACTTATTACTCTCGTCTCATTCTCAATTTCATCATTTCATGATACTTTTCATTTTGGCGGTCTCATTACTGCTTTTCACATTCCATATTTCCTTTACATCATTATCACATGGATATCTCATTATATCCTTTCATCATTTCTGTCACGGTCGCTTTTCGATTGTACTTTTTTCGTGAGCGTACTTTTGTTTGTACGCGTATTTATTTTGACCTCTTCTTGTATTCCAAACGTACGATGTGATATGTCATTGTGACCCTCTGAAAGAGTACTTATTTGTGGAATTATTTGTGAACATCATTTCACGGGTCGTTCTCCCACAAAACAACTTTGTTTGAAGGGGTGTCGTAACTCTTACCTTCGTCGTTTGACCTTTTTATTATTAGTTCCATTCTCCGTTACCCTAGCCCGTGACCGACCATCTTAGTCTCAACCCTCTCGTGGACACGGTCGTCCCGGTATTTTTCTTATAATTATCGGACACCGCTAGACCCACTTTTTCCCCTAATCACGTTCTAATCCACTTAGCCTAATTAATTCGAATTTCAAATCACCCTAACTAAATCTCATTAAATCCAAACATATCAACATGATTTCGCTAAGCTATTCACCACCCTATATTAAACTAAGCTATACCCCCTCTCTCACATCTTCTCTCTCCAATCAACTTAGGTGCACCCCATTTTTAAACCCAAATAGCAAGAATCATATGAAATCTCATAAGTATCATACCCAACTCATCTAAGCTATTCAACACACTACATTAACCCAACCTATACCCAGTCCTCTCACACTCTCTCTCCCACTTTATCCCATAACCCATTTCTTTATACCATATATAGCATTTTTCAAGCTTTTAACAAACACAGCTTAGGGTTTTTTGGGATATCACGCACGCAGCCGCCGCAAAACCCCACGCCGGCCACCCTTGCCCGTCGCCGGCCATCCCTCCGCCCCCCCGTCGCCGGCCAACTCCTCCAGCCACCCCCCTTGACAGCCCCCTTCCTCCTCCTCCCTTAAACCCCTCGCAAACCCTCAAACCCAACACAAAACTGTCCTCCCCCCATCCAAACTCACGGCCAGCCACATGGGCCGCCGTCGGCCGCTCCCCCTGCCGTCGGCCGCCCCTCAGGCGACCTTCCAGCAGCGCAGACCCCCCAGGCTGTGGGCCGCCAGGTGCACAGCCCAGTCCACCGAAAATCGCCGCAGTAGGCCCCTGTGTTGTTTTTCAGTTCGTTGCTCGCTGTCCGTGACTTCTCAACACGGTAGAACCCGCTGTCCGCATCTTCCCGACGCTGTAGAACGCCATACGGCTGTTCTTCCCCCTTGCGTCGATGTTCGATGATCGTGTCGCTACCCGGTTGATCGTTGTTCGTCGCCGCTGTCCCGCCGTACCGTTCGTGCTACCGGAATCAAACCCCTGACGTCGCTACCCGACATCAGTGTAGCTTTCACGTCGTGTTGAGGTAAACCCCGCTCCGTAGGAACCCCCACGTCGCATGCTAATCAAGACTAAAAACCGTAACTTTACTGCTTCGGTAACTCACTAATCAAGATCTAATAATTGGGACTGTAGGTTGATTTTGGACTGAGCTCATATGTAGATCTTGGACTTGTTGAACGGATCGCATCGTGATTGTTTTCAGGCAAATGAAACTTGCCAGTATTTGTTTAGGCCATGCTTTAGGCCAATCTTTGAAATAGCGTAAAAGAGACTAGGCGATGAAATGACAATCGCTAGACGCCTTATTTGATCTAGCTTGACAACAAAGCTAGATCCGACCCCCTTGCTATGCTATCATTTTATGCCGCATGTCACATTTACTTTCAAATTAACTATACGCACTTTTAACTGCTTAGTGCCATGTTCATACATCTTGCCATGTCATTTCATGGATCAACTTGCTCTATCATGATTGTATAGTACACACTACTTTAAATTGTAAGCTGCGGCAAGTAGGATTTTGACTCCTATATATTGATTAAGGCTAGGCACCTGCTTGTCGGGTACAACCATATGCCAAATGAAAAACACTTCCTGGCTCGTGATCCAGAAGATTTACACGTGGAGGGGTATGATTAAGCGACCACTCAGCGTAGAAGTGTGCCCGTACAGCCACTTCAGCTGTAAGGTGTAAACTCTGTGGGAGGGGTAGGGTTAAGCGACCACTAAGTGTAGAAGTGTGTCCGATCAACAACTTCAGCTGTAAGGCGTAAACCCTGTGCACAATGTGAACTCATGTTTTATCGCTTTTAAATATATATTGTTTAGTAGCTTTTGCTACGACTTGTCATATCATGCTCATGTTTTAAACTGCTGCATTCATTAAAATAACATGCCATATCATTTCCATTATTTTAGAACTGCTAGTAGTACCCTTGCTTTTACGTTTCCTTGCACTAAAATCTCCTTTCTCTTTTTGGAGATTTTTGCTGACATGTGCCCTTTTCTCTTTGGGTGTCACATGTCAGGTCTAGAGTCTGAGTTCGTTACTAAGGACGATCAGTACGCAGACGTTGAGTTTGAGGTTTCTGCAGAGGCAGAGTTGGAGGACACCGGTGACCAGTCCTAGTCTCAATTGGAGACTTCTGTTAGTTGATGTTGCTTTTAGTAGTTACTGTTAGGCTTTCGGTGCGTAGCACCTTATCACTCTCTGTTTTATCTTTGGCTATGCTTAGGCCTTTTGCTTTCCGACTCTATACTCCTTTTTATGACTATAACTCTGATATGTTTGGAATAAAATCTGTGGATGTCTGCTTTTCTTCATTTATTATTGTTGTTGTTTCGTCGCATTGCAAGAATCTGATATTGGTATCATACACAGATGCTTATCAGACTGCAGCTTCACAGCTCCAAGTCTGAGCGGACCTCCTCACGTCTCGCCTTCCATACTTGGTTTTAGTGGTGGCCCATGCAGGTCTATTTGCACATGCGAAATATCGAAACAACAATAATGATAAAAACATTCATTAAAATATTTGGAACATTCAAGTCATAAATTGAGTCTAATCTGAACGTTTCCTTGTCTTAGATGGCTGGGAGACGCATTACCCGAGCTGGTGGTGGACCAGCTGATGGTGCTGGATCTGATGGTGAAGATGGAGACCGTACCATTCCGGAGATGCTAAGGATGATGCAGCAGACGATGCACGTACAGCAGGGCATGCTTTAGAATGCCCCTCGCTTCAAGACTGGAGCGAAGCAGTTTCGGGAGCTGGGCCAGACGTACTTCAATGGGTCGAAAGACCCTTGGCTGCGGATGAATGGATGAAGAATACTGAGGACAACCTGCTTCTTTCGAAGGTTGACTCGGCTTGATGGGTCGAATTGGTGAAAAAGCAGCTGAAGGATAATGCCCGTAGTTGGTAGGAATCTGAGGAACAGATGCTGGTGAGGCCTATCCCTTGTGCCACTTTCAAGGCTTGATTTGATGAGGAGTTCTTCCCTCGAGCTGCCAGGATGGAGTTGATGTAGCAATTCATCAATTTGAAGCAAGGGAGTTTGACGGTGGATCAGTACCACTAGGAGTTCACCAGGTTATGCCGCTTTGCGCCGAATTTGGTTCGGACCGACGAGGATCGAGCCCAGCGATTTCTTCAGGGTCTTTCCTTGGATCTGCAGAGTTTGATGTCTTCTTCAGACTTGGACTCGTATAGGAAGTTGCTGATAGATGCGAAGAGGCAGGAGCTGATTGCCAATCAGAGGAAGCTGCAGTTTTCAGGTGCAGGGAAGAGGCATATGGAGCAGGCCAGAGCTGTGGTTAGACCTGTGTTGAATCCTAATCAGTCTGCACAGTTTAAGAGGCCAGGTTGGCCTAGTCAGAAGACGTGCTATCATTGTGGCAAGACTGGTCATGTGAAGGAGCAGTGCAGGAGGTTTCTGGGCCAGTGCTTACTTTGTAGCGATGCTATGCATTCAGTGAAGGATTGTCAGCATGCCAATCAATTGCAGAGAGCACCAGTAGCTGTCGGACATGGAGCACCTTTTGTACCCCAGAAGTAGGCTTTCCAGCAAGCCGTTCAGCCTAGGAAGCAAGCTTTCACGATGACTACAGTAGAGGCGGATGCTGAGGATAGAGTTATTGCAGGTAACCCTCAGACTAGTCTTTACTTTTCATTAGTTGATCTTGCATGTTAGATTAGATCTTGTTTTCTAGAATAGGTTTTGATTGCTAGTTTGTTTGTTAGGGGTTATTCTAGTTTGTGCTTGTCCCGCTCGGGTTCTTTTCGACTCTGGTGCATCCATGTGCATCTTATCTCAGAGTTTTGTGGACAAGCATTCTCTGTTGACTTTCCCTCTTTCCAAGAGTAGGGATATCGCTACAGGGAATGGTGTGATCTCGATGTCCCTTGTTGTCGATCCTCTCCCTTGGTTATCTGTGGACACGAGCTTTATGCCGATTTTATCGTCCATGACATTACCAATTACGATGTCGTTCTTAGGATGGATTGGCTTAGTTGTTTCTTTGCTACGATCGACTGTCGACGAAAGAAGGTGGTGTTTGAGATTCCTGTTCATCCGACCTTCGAGTTCAGCAATGGTAGCAGTTCGCTTGGGCCTGTCAGATTTTGGGCCAAGCCAGTGGTGGATCTTGTAGCTATGCAGATAGAGGTAAGTAGACCAGCTGTGGAGAGAGATTTCGATGACATCTTTCCTGAGGAGATGTCAGGACTACCGCCCGATCGAGCTCTTGAGTTCTCGATTGATCTTATTCCGGGAGCGCAGACCATTTCGAAGGCACCATATCGTATGGCTCCGACAGAGTTGGAGGAGCTACGTGGACAGTTGGACGAGCTTTTGCAGAAGGGATATATCCATCCGAGTGTGTCTCCGTAGGGAGCACCTGTTCTATTGATGAAAAAGAAGGATGGTTCGCGTCGGATGTGCGTGGACTACAGAGAGTTGAATGATGTCACCATCAAGAACAAGTATCCATTGCCACGGATAGACGACATTTTTGATCAGCTTGGAGGGTTGAGGGTATTCTCTAAACTGGATCTCAGGAGCGGGTATCACCAGCCGAGGGTGAAGAAGGAGGATGTGCAGAAGACATCGTTCAGAACGAAGTATGTACACTACGAGTTCGTGGTTATGCATTTCGGTGTGACCAATGCACCCACAGTTTTCATGAACCTGATGAACCTGATTTTCTACGACTTTTTAGATAAGTTCGTCGTTATCTTTATTGAGGACATCTTGATTTATTCGAAGTCGGAAGATGAGCATGCAGAGCACTTGAGGACAGTTCTGGAGATTTTAAGGAAGCATCGCTTGTATGCGAAGTATTCGAAGTGCGGATTTTGTTTGAATAGAGTTGCCTTCCTTGGACATGTGGTGTCAGGAGATGGCATATCCGTGGATCCGGAGAAGATCAAGGCTATCAGAGAGTGGCCGATTCTGCTGACAGCGTCAGAGGTCAGATGTTTCTTGGACTAGCAGGATATTATTGGTGCTTCATCAAAGATTTCTCTTGTATTGCAGAGCCAATGACTAGACTGACGAGGAAGGATATACCGTTAGTTTGGTCTGATGCTTGTGAGGAGGCCTTTTCTATTCTAAAGGCGAGATTGACGTCATCACCTATTCTAGCTGTGCCTTATCGGAGTGGAGGCTTCGAGATCTTTTGCGATGCTTCTGGTAAAGGTCTCGGTTGCGTTCTGCATCAGCATGGACACGTGGTCGCATATGCTTCTCGACGGCTTAAGGCTCATGAGAAGAACTACCCGACGCACGATTTGGAGTCGGCTGTAGTCGTAATAACAGCTACCAGGTGAGCATTGGCATGGCGTCATTTGTCGCGCTTTATAGGAAGAAATGTCGATAGCCACTGAGTTGGGGTGACATTGGAGATAGCGAGCTATTAGGGCCGGAGATGATTGTTGAGGCGGTGGATGTTGTGAGGAACAACAGGGAGAAGCTGAGGATTGCTCAAGACCATTTCAAGCATTGGGCAGATGCTAAATGGCGACCGTTGGAGTTTCAGCCTGGAGACCATGTTTTTCTCAAGATCTCTCCGAATCGAGGAGTTATTCGATTTGGAAAGAGAGGCAAGCTGAGTCCGAGGTATATTGGACTCTTTGACATTCTAGAGCGTGTTGGAGCAGTGGCTTACCGCTTGGCGTTGCTGCCATCACTGGAGGGAGTTCACGACATGTTTCACGTATTTCAGTTACGTCGATACGTCAGTGATCCATCTCATGCTGTGGATTTCTCGGAGATCACGGTTCAATCGGACCTGACCTACGATCAGCAACCAGTTGGGATTCTGGATCGATGGCAGAAGCAGTTGAGGAATAAGACCGTGGATCTGGTTAGAGTGCAGTGGCGTCATGGTTCACCTAGGGAGTCTACCTGGGAGCGCAAGGAAGAGATGAGAGAGCGCTTCCCACATTTATTTCTGGAGGAGTAGATGATGTTGATTCCAAGGGCAGAATCATTCATAAGGTGGGTAGGATGTCACGGTCACTTTTCGATCGTATATTTTTCGTGTGCGTACTTTTATTCGTACGCGTATTTATTTTGACCTCTTCTTGTATTCCAAACGTACGATGTGATATGTCGTTGTGACCCTCTGAAAGAGTACTTATTTGTGGAATTATTTGTGAACGTCATTTCACGGGTCATTCTCCCACAACACAACTTTGTTTGAAGGGGTGTTGTAACTCTTACCTTCGTCGTTTGACCTTTTTATTTTTAGTTCCATTCTCCGTTACCCTAGCATGTGACCGACCATCTTAGTCTCGACCCTCTCATCGACACGGTCATCCCGGTATGTTTCTTATAATTATCGGACTCCGCTAGACCCACTTTTTCTCCTAATCACGTTCTAATCCACTTAGCCTAATTAATTCGAATTTCAAATCACCCTAACTAAATCTCATTAAATCCGAACGTATCAACATGATTTCCCTAAGCTATTCGCCACCCTATATTAAACTAAGCTATACCACCCTCTCTCACATCTTCTCTCTCCAATCAACTTAGGTGCACCCCATTTTAAACCCAAATAGTAATAATCATAGGAAATCTCATACGTATTACCCAACTCATCTAGGCTATTTAACACACTACATTAACCCAACCTATACCAAGTCCTCTCACACACTCTCTCCCACTTTATCCCATAACCCACTTCTTTATACCCTATATAGCATTTTTCAAGCTTTTAACAAACGCAGCTTAGGGTTTTTTGGGATATCACGCATGTAGCTGCCGTAAAACCCCACGCCGACCACCCTTGCCCCTCGCCGGCCATCCCTCCGGCCCCCCGTCGCCGGCCAACTCCTCCGGCCACCCCCACTTGACAGCCCCCTTCCTCCTCCTCCCTTAAACCCCGCGCAAACCCTCAAACCCTATACAAAACTGTCCTCCCCCTCATCCAAACTCACGGCCAGCCACCTGGGTCGTCGCCGGCTGCTCCCCCTGCCGTCGGCCCCCCCTCAGGCGACCCTCCAGCAGCGCAGACCCCCAGGTCGTGGGCCGCCAGCTACGCAGCCCAGTCTGCCGGAAATCGCCGCAGTAGGCCACCGTGATGTTTTTTAGTTCGTTGGTCACTGTCCGTGACTTCTCGACACCGTAGAACCCGTTGTCCGCGTCTTCCCGACGCTGTAGAACACCGTACGGATGTCCTTCCCCCTCGCGTCGTTGTTCGGTGATCATGCCGCTACCCGGTTGATCGTCATTCGTTGTCGCTGTCCCACCGTACCGTTCATGCTACCGAAATCCAACCCCTGACTCGCTACCCGACGTCAGTGTAGCTTTCGCGTCGTATTGAGGTAAACCCCGCTCCATAGGAACCCCCACATCGCATGCTAATCAAGACTAAAAACCGTAACTTTACTGCTTCAGTAACTGACTAATCAAGATCTAATAATTGGGACTGTAGGTTGATTTTGGACTGAGCACATATATATATCTTGGACTTGTTGAACGGATTGCATCGTGATTGTTTTCAGGCAAGTGAAACTTGCCAGTATTTGTTTAGGCCATGTTTTAGGCCAATCTGTGAAATAGCATAAAAGAGACTAGGCGATGAACCAGACGACTGATGAACAAAGCTCATGTGCCTGTTGGTTGACAGGTGCCTGTCAAGTCTACATTAGTCGCCTATCGTACAAGATGGACTGGAGCTCAAAATAACATGTTACGCACATGTATGCACCAGGCGTCTGTTGAACAAAATTCAGGCATCTGTTGGTTGACAGCGCCTGTCATTTGAACTTCAGTCGCATGTACCTGTTACAAAATGCTTAAGTATGGAGTCAATAAAATTGACTTGAGCTTTTGCAGAACAACCACCTGTATAAGGATGGCCAGGCCCTTGGTGAACTACCAGTCGCCTGTCATGCCTTCAACAGGCGCTTGTTAGAAGTACAAAAACTCCAATTGAGTTCTTGGCATGTGGAACCTATTGGATTGGTTTCTATAATGATCCTAAGGTTCACTAAGATGGTTTCTATGAATATGCATGAATGAGTATGACCATCTAATCAAGGCAACCTAACTCACACAGATAATTAAAGGACATACATGTAAATATTACATGGATTACATTCATCTACTTCTAAGTGCACTGTTCTTCAAGCTTGAGTAGCCTTGTTTCTCCCCGTCGTCTTTCAAGCTTTGGCACCTCTTGATGAGCTTCCTTTCATCAAGCTCCAATCTATGGCAATATTCCTCTTGATGTCCATCCTTTCACCAAGCTTTTAGTCTCCAAAATGACATTCTTCAATAGTTAAACATGAGACTAAATGTCATGCCCTATTTAGCATTATACGTGTATTCTACTGAACACACGTGGTATTTCTACCTAAGGTGCATACGTAGGCATGAAATAAACGTGGATATTGAGGTATGTAATGTAGTGAAAGGGGAATTGGGCCGTAATACGTGGCCAAGAGACGAGAAAGCGAGATTGAGTGCGGGAGAAGTGTGAAAGACGTCGTGGGTGCAAAACAATAGGAATGTGTTAGATGTGTGTGCGTGGTGCATGTATGCATGTGTAGGCATACATGGGGGTGTGTAGGGAAGCCATGCAAGTTTGAAAGGGGTTAGAGGTCAATGGCAATCCCCGTAAATTTTTAGAAAGGTGAGGGGCAAAATGGTCATTTGGACCAAAGGTGCTAAGCATACGTACTTAAGTGGTTGGTGCATAAAGTAATGTCAAACTTGTAAATACCTAAAAGTTGAGGGGTATTTTTGGGAGGGTATTATGGTCATTTTAAGTGGTGCATGGCTTATGGGAGAAGCTTGGAGTGTGTAGACTTTTCTTTAAGAAAATCTCATCTTTCTTTTCTTGAACCTTCTCCTCTCTTCTCCTTTCCTCCTTTACTTTTTCCCCTAGGTTAGGCCGGCCACACCCTCCTCCTTTTCTCCATTTTCTCCACTCCAAAACCCTAATTCTCTCTCACAAAAATCAAGGATCTCAAGTGGTTGCAAGTGGGAAGAAGGTGGAGAAGAAAAAGAAGAGAATGAGAAGAGGAAAATTCAAGTTTTGAGGTAGGAATCCAACTTGGATTTGGAATTTAATTAGGGTTTAATTCTACCATGTTTTTATATCATGTTTACTCATTATGGATTGGGGTTAATTAAATTAAAATGCCATGATTAAATTTTCATGAATATCCCTTTGAAATTCCAGGCAAAATCACTTTCTTCAAAAAGCTGAAATCTTGTAGTGTGTTATTACTTGAATTCTGTTTTCTGTGACTTGAATTAGGTTTCCAAAAAAATATAGACTTGTATATCTTGAATTTCTATCCCAAAATCATATAAATTTTTATATATGTTCAATTCAAGAATTAGGAGCAAAAATTCCATCTTTACACTATGTTTGTTTGATCTTTAGTCTTGACACATTTCAGAAAAATTGATCTAAATACTTGCACACACAATGGAATCTTATGATCTTGGTCTTGTTGGAAAGTTAACAAGTTTTTCTAAAATTTTGCCTAAGTGTTTATATGTCGAATTTCTGGCTGCGACATGCCCAAAATTGGCTTTCAATACGGACCCTGAAATCTGTCTGGAAAAACAGATTTGACATACTTCACCAAATAATTCACTATAAATCAACTACTTAATATTTTTACATGAAAATATATCTGTGAATCCATAACTACCATATCTACAACTTTCATTCAGGAAGTTTTACTAAATTATGTATATAAATGGATGATATCAGCCACTCTTTATGACAGCATGTACGTTTCCTGCAAGCTGAAGCTTTTGCATGGTGACATGAATTGTGTAATATTTCCATTTATACTCCTATTGTCCATGATTGTTGTTATTACCTAAAAGGAAGTTTGATTGGTGTGATATACTATTAAGTTGCTAATGTGATTGATATGTGGAACATTATGCATACCATGTGTTTGTAAAAATGCCTAAGTGAAGGCAAATGTCAGAAATGTGTGAAATACTCAATTCTATGGTAAAGATATGAGATTTGATATAAACATGTGATGTTGGGAGCATGTCATGCATGGTACCCTATGTGATGTGATGATGGGTTGATATGGCTATGATGGAGGGCATGACACTTCGGTGCATGACCCACGTTGGTATGAATGTGGTACGTATGCAACATGACTCCTTCATCACTAAATTGATAAAATGAAACTCTTGAATGCCTCAGTCCTCTCTAATGAGGGTGAGTTAGTAAAACCCGGGTTTAAGATGGGTTTGAGTAAATTGTGGATATGCGGCCTGGACTGAGAAGTTGGGGGAAATGATTATGTGATATGAAATGTTTATACCCACTCGCCTTTACCGGGAGTGGAGGGGATTTTTATACCCACTCGCCTTTACCGAGAGTGGAGGAGACATATGGAGGTTGTGTTATTATTATGTGGAGATCCTCACTCCTGCCAGAGATGGGAGAGCTGAGAGGCTCGGTGTTGTACAGTGCCCGTATCCAGTGCGCCGTGTGCTATATTCATCCCAAATTTGGGGTGAAGTCCAGGTCCTGGTATCACACAGTTTATCCAAGTTCCAATTAATTCAATTATAAAACAATAAAATAAGAATTTGTGTGTTACTCCTTCTGCTGACAGCACTTTCTCTTCCCTTTGCCCGTTCTTTGTGACTCTGTGTCATGCCTCAAGCACTTGCACTTATCTTATTAGATATTGGTTGTTTGAAAACTTGTGTTATTATTATTATTATTATTATTATTATTATTATTCGTGCTAACCCTTTTCTTGCAGTACCCGACATTGGACTGCAGGTATGATCCTCTTACTTGGCTAATTACTTTCCGTCATTTTACTTAGTTACGTGTCTTATTTCTCCTCCCTTGCTTTGTGGATTGATAGTCTTAAAACGATATTCCAAATCCAAGTTGGTTCCTACTGTGGCACGCATTGACGTGCCCCTCCCTTATTTTCAGGTAGCAGGGGCAATATAGTTGGTGGTGGCTTGGAGTCGGGTCTCAGGGGTAGCGTTTGGTGAGTGATGTAGCTTGCAGAGCGTCTTGGTTGTCTTTGAAGGTGGAGAGTGGCTGTATATATGTATTGGTGTACTTGGACTGTGTATAAAAATGAAGCATGTTATGTATTAAATGTTGTTGTGGTTTTGTGTGACTGTTGGATATTTTAGTGGAGCTTCACTTGTACTATCCCAGCATGAGCGCAGTGGCCTGCATATTCAGTTTTCGTCTTTCTCTCCCTTTTCCTTTCTCATCACCCTCGCTCTCCAGGATAGTTGGGGAAAAAAATTTATTACAAATGCAGGGTATTCTGGGGAGAGGGGCGTGACACTAAAACATTGAGAGTCATTAGCAGCAACATAATGTTGTGATCATCATCAAACCTATATTGGTTTAAAAATCCAATACCTAACACAGACAGTGTTGTAGGGTCATCCAATGACATAGTCTAGATTGCAGGAAAACATGAAGAGTCACAAATAGAGGCTGTTAGCCTCAAGTTTTATTGTGAATAAGTTAAAGGTTTGTAAATGAAAGTTGTAAATAAACAACTTATACCTTCATATATCAAATATCATGATTTTAGGGCATGTAAGCTAATTTTTAAAACCTAAACCCTACATGGTACAGAGACTGTTTTCAGACAGAATCAGTGAGCTATAAACATTGGTCATTTGCGATATCTTACAGGCATAATTTCAGTGAGGCTAAAACATGACAAGTGTATATACTGAAACCATATTTCTAAATTGACTAAAATCACCTTTATTAAATTTAGACAATGGGAGTTCTACCCCTTTTGGTAATAGGGTGCAGATTCTGGCATAATCTAATACTACTGCATAGATTAATGGTTCAATCGAAATACAAATTAAATTTGGCCAAGGTTAACAAATGAAAGTTGGAGCTAACTAGTTTAACTTTCCAATTTGTATTTTTACATGATTTTTAACATTCTAGATTAAAAATTGTGCATAGATGAAGTTACAACAGTAACTATCTTCCAAAACAGCCAACAATTTTGCAAGGAATTCTTAAGATTCTAACTCTAACTAGAGTAGTTAGACTTCCTACCTCAACAAGTCCTCTCAACCTCTGGCCCTTCTTCTCCTTGAAGATCCCGTCAATTTCTCAAGCTTCTCTTTAGTTTGAGAATCTAGGCTTAAAGTTGGCAATGGATTTGTGAAGATGGGCTAGTTCTCTCTTTTCTCCTTTCTATTTTCTTCTTATTTTTCTTTCTTTCTCCCCACATATCTAATCAAATCCATATCACCCTTATTTAACTAGCTCATGCCATGTGTCCCTCTTAGGTGGCATGACATAGTTAAGCATGCTTTAGCTTATGGCACTTAGAGTGACATGTGTCCACTGGGGAACTTTTCAAAGATTAACTTTTTAGGAAAAATAGGAATACCTGATTAATACCATATACCCCATACTTTACCATGTATTTCACTCAATACTTCATTCTTTATAGTACAAATGATGTTTAAAATTATTTAAAAATAATTTTGACTTTATAAAAATTAAGAAAAATTATTGAAAATACTCACAATATTAATACATACGAATAGTCCAAAAATACGTATAATTTACTCGTATTAAAAAACACATGGTATTACATCATGATACAGATGAATGATGGTCAACTTTTTGACATGCTGCCTGAACATCCTAGAAATATTTGGAGGCTGCCGCTAAGTCTAACGTGCCACCGGCCACCCACACTATAGATAGTAATCTATCTACACAAAATTTCGAGAATTCTAATATATTTTCCTCTTCTCTTGTAGGTACAATCATTAAGACATGTTATGCCGATGACCACATCCAACGCTACACCTCAGAGGAAGCTAAGATGGATGATGGAGTGTTCATTAGACTCAAGGGAATCGTAATGCAATTATATTCTAGTAAGGATGGACATGAGGTGAACATGGACGCGAGTAGGATTTTTGACATTGAAGAGCTCATGTGTAACGACTGGTTTTCGTGAAATTGGATTATCTATATTAAAATATATGCTTGGTGGATTTTCTCCTTGGATGTGTGGTTTTCGTCGCCATAGCTTTCGCTTTTGATCGTTTCGTCGTGATTTTCTAGCTTCTTCCTTCGATCGTCGATTTCGGAGTAAGTCATTCGTGATGAGCTTCAAATCGATCATATCTTAGAGTTAGAGTGATCTTAGAAGCCATAGGAATCTTCCCGAAGCTCTGCGATTCGAATCGGCACTTTTAGTGCATCTTAGTTGGTTCGAGAAGGGGAACCAACCGACTAGGTTGAGATCTAGTCGGTCGGCAACTCTACTCAAACCGACTAGTTCTTTGGATTAATTTTACCTAAGTTAATGTTTCTGTTTAGTCGGTCTAAGTTCATCTTTCGACCGACTAGTTGTTAAACTAGTCGGTTAGGTTATGTACTCAGACCGACTAATTCTTCGTTCTTCTGAACAGTCGAGTACTGTTCATTCTTAGTCGGTCTGAGAACGTTCGTCGACCGACTAGATGAGAAACTAGTCGGTCAGCATTTGTTCATCGACCGACTAAATCTAAATCCTATTTTCGTTCAGAAGTTACTGTTTACACTTAGTCGGTCTGCGTTGGTCAACCGACCGACTAGTTTCCAAACTAGTCGGTCAGTGGTTGCTCTTTGACCGACTAATCTGTGTTAAAACCCTAATTTCTGGGCAGCCGCCAGCCCATCCTATTTATACCCCTCCCAAACGTTTTCTTCTTCCTCCACTCGACCCAAAACCCTAGTTTCTCCCCCATTGAGTCCACATCTTCCTCCAAGCCTTATTCCTTCATTCCAAGCCCAAGATCCATCATCTAAACCCTCCATCAACTCATTCTACCTCTCATCTTCCCCAAATCTCCATCAAATCCCCAAAATCCCCCATAAACCCTAGCTCTCCAAACTTCTCCATTCATTTCCAGATCTGGTCCCTAGGTTCTCCGGAGTGTTCTTTCCGCTTCCTCACGCGTTTTCCCCGTAGTTTAGCAACCGCGAGACGAACTTTCGTGATCGTCATCCCCGGTGCTAGGCAAGTGAAACTTGCAACTCTTGAATTGGGCCATGTCTTAGGCCATTTCCCTTGCTTTAGCGTAAAAGAGACTAGACGGTGAAAGGATAGCCGTCTAGACGCCATTGACCTAGCTTGACAACGAAGCTTGGTCCGTCACCTTCATCATACTTGTATGTCACGTTTAAATTCAATTAACGGTACGCAATTATCTGTTCATATCATCCCTGTATCTTTGCCTGTCATGTTTAAATTCTATTAACGGTACGCAAAAATCTGTTCATGTCATTGCATAGTGATTATTCATCGTGATTGCGTAGCACACGCTACAATACTTATATTCCTGGCTCGTGTTCCAGAAGCGAGCCATGCAGTTGGAAACCCCAACGCTCGATAAATAAGGCTAGGTGCACCCCTATGCCAAGTGAAATACACTTCCTGGCTCGTGTTCCAGAAGCGAGCCCTGTAGTTGGAAACCCCAACGCTCGATACACATGGGTGGGGTAAGAGATAAGCGGACTGAGCCCCGAGTTGGCCTGATCCGCCACTCCGGCCAGCAGGTGGACTCTCTAGTGATAAGTGATTAATAGTGATACGAGATAAGCGGACTGAGCCACGAGCTGGCCAGCAGGTGGACTCTCTATGCACTAAGTGATAAACAGTGATAAGTGATTAATAGTGATACGAGATAAGCGGACTGAGCCACGAGCTGGCCAGCAGGTGGACTCTCTATGCACTATGTGATAAACAGTGATAAGTGATTAATAGTGATACGAGATAAGCGGACTGAGCCACGAGCTGGCCAGCAGGTGGACTCTCTATGCACTAAGTGTTAAGTGATAAGTGACAAGTGATAAATGATAAGTGATTAGTGATTTGGTAGCTTTTGCTACATTGTGCGTGCTTGCCTCTCTTTTAAACTGTTGCATCATACTTAACTGCCATGTCATTGCTTAATATTAACAATTGCTAGGTTGTTAGTTACTTTCAGTTTCCTTGCTCAAGTCTTTTAGACTTGCTGACATGTGCCCCTCTCTCTTTTGGGTGTCACATGTTAGACTCAGAGCCAGAGCCTTGTTGCAGGGGATATGGTGTTGCTGATGCTGATGTTTGCTGTGGTGGTGAGTGGGCACCAGGGGCATGTCTTGAAGACCGCTCGTGTTCACTTCTTTGTTTAGGTTTGATGTTAGTTGTTGGTGCGTGGCACCCTCGTATGTATGTTATTCTTTGTTGGCCATGTCTGGGCCTTAGACCCTTTTTCTTTTAGCCTGGTGGCTTTTCTGCGATATTGTAATTTGTTTATGGACATTTGGAGATTCAATAAAATGTCGTCTCATTTCCTTATTATCATTGTTGTTTCGTTTCGCTTTGCAAGGACTTGCCATAATAAGTGTTTTTATACGCTTATCAGACTTGGAGCTTCACGGCTTCAAGTCTGTGCGGACCTTCTCACGTCTCGCCTCCACATTTTTGGGAAGCGGGGCGTGACAGGTTTTAGTGGTGGCCCATGCAGGTCCATTTGCAAATGCGAACTATCGGAACAACAATAATAATTATAGAATGTCCATTAAATAAATTAGAACATCCAAGTTATAAGCCCGGAGTCTAGGATTTTAGCGTTCCTATGCCTTAGGTGGCTGGTAGACGTGTTAGAGCACCTGTCCCAGCTTGGTAGGAAATCCATTAAGTCAGGACTATAGTAAGACTTAGTTAGACTTTTGTGCTGGCTAGTTAGGGATCCCTGATTGTTTGTTAAACTCCATGCTAGTGATCGCTAGGATAGTCTTAAGGGTTACCTTAGTGGTTCCTGTCTAGCCCTGACCATGATAGATTCCTAGGATTTCTTTGGCCGTTCGCTTGGGTTCATTGATTTCGGACCCAGCTGAACTCATTTCATCGCTGTATAGCCCTAGAGAGTCTTAGCGCTTAGTTCCAAAATCTTTGGTTGGTTGACTGTAGGAGTTTCCGTAGATTTTCCTAAGTCATAACCTAGGCGTATTTATGTTTTGATCATCCGACCAAATCCCTTTGCCTTTAGTTAACCCGATGATTAGAACCCCCTGATTCAATCCTTCCTGGTCACTACACTTTGGTGTTACTGACCGTAGATCTTCATCATGGTTTTCTTGCATTGTGATTTAGGTGCATGCCTCACACAACCACATTCATTGCCATCGATTCACATGATCCCCTCCTTACTATTATCGTTGACCTTTCAAATCTTTCCCGTTGCAAATATTGATTCTTCCAAAGTCGTTTCCAAATTTTTCTTATTACAAGTTTCCACTTGATTTGAATTTTGTTTTAAACCTTCTTTCAATATATTACCATTACTCCCATTTGAGCTCAAAGTTATTCTTAGATTTTGAAAAAAAAACTATTTGGCCGTAATTTTAAATTACTATCTTGTAACCATTTTCTAACCTATATCTTCGCTTCTCGATCTCAAAACTTTACTACTATTTCGATGATTCGATATACCACCTCTCCTACTATCGCGAAATTCATTTTAGCTATTTACTATACGTGCTTTAAAATACTTCTTTCAGGATAAATAGAACTCCAATTGATTTATAAATATATACTAATTACAAGTTTGTCGTACCCGTACTTCAAGTCTTTTACCAACCCATTCGTGTGGCAAATCCTTGTTTCCCCTAAAAAGTATTTTCGATGTTCCTCTTTCGCTAAGTTTGAATTTGTTCGCGACTTTTAATATATATATTAGGTTTCGTACTCTTTCGCGACTTAAATTTACTTGTTCTTTTAAACATTGAAACTTTTGTCGAGATTTTTGATTATTAGTTTATAATATTCTTCAGCCTATATTTTCATATCAATATAAATGACTTGCCTCTTTTCATATACCAATTTTCTTCTGAACCATGCTTCTGTTCTTCCTAACCTGAATTATAATTTTCTTTTCTTACTTATGCCATTAAAACTTATTCGAATACCGCATCATGTTTGCTTCTTACGTACCTTTCAAGTCACATGGGACTTCAGCTTTCAGCGAGTCGATCTTATGCTCAACTTTTTTTCCTAGTTCAGATTTTTGTAAAATTACTTTTCGAAATCCTTTCCTGATTTAGACCTCCAAAATTCAGTTTTAAAGCTTACTACCAACTTAATAATTCTATATATGTATATATTTCCCCCACTTACTTCCATACCACTAAGATGTTATTATCTTTCCATTCGTCATACATATTTCTAAAAATGATTTCTAAAGTAGAACTTCAATTAATTTTTATATATCAGTACTACGACCGTTATGCTCCTCGTTTCCCCTATTTCAGATTCTTGTAAAAATCATTATTTCATAACCTTTTCTGATCTAGACCCTCCATAAATTTGATTTTTAAGTTTCACTACAAATTTTGATAATACTACTAATAAGCTATTGTTATCTTTCCGTTCACCCTACATGCTTTTAGAAAAATTTCTAAACTAAATTGAATTTCGAATGTTTTCATATATCCGCACCAGGCTCGTGGTGCTCGTATGTTAAGAGCTTTGTGTAAAACGGTCTCTTTTTGGCAAATCCTGATTCCTCTAAAAGTAGTTTCAATATCGGTTACTTTAGATTTTCCCTGGCTTAAGGATTTTGAAAGCATTCAACCTGAGTTTAAATTTTTCAATTAATTTAATTTCATTTCAAACTTTGCGAACGTTATTAAGTTACTACCGTGTAATATTTTCTAAACTACGACCTCAAAATTCGTGTGAATGATTCACTTTCTTTTAATGACCTTACGTGAGCCAATGAACCGTTTTCTCCTATTATGTATATTCGACTCAAACTTATTTCAAACAATTTGTTTTGCCGACCTCTAAATATTTTTATACGGAAAAGGACTCCAACTTTGAAGTGTGACAGTTTTCAAACTTTTCGTATTTTAGAATATGTTATTTACACTATTTTCCATGTGTCCTAATGGAGCATCATTACGTCATTACACAACCGTTTCATGCTTTTCGATCCTTCTATTCGTTACGCTTTTGGCTTCAATTTCTTTCCTTTTTGTCTAGCCAATAGAGCTTGTCGTCGCCCGCGTCAACCTTAATATAGTTTGGTGGGCCCCATTAGTGTAAATTGATGTGTCGTCGTTGTGTATTTAATTTCATGGTATATATGAAGTGGTATGGGAGTTGGCATTTGTATGTTGTGGTAGGTAATTTTCTGCTTGAGTATGATGTGATATACGTATGATAACAGAATGATAATTTTGATTGGTACTACTTATTTTATGAGATGTCGTATGCGTGTATACCATGAGGTATACCCGACTATTGCATCTCTTAATTTGTATGTAGTTGATGTGTTGATGTGGTAATTATAAATGGATGGATATGGTGTGAAAATATGTGTACGTGGATGTGTGAGCCTTGGAGTGGTATAGGTATGTGTATGGATACTGTGTTACGCATATAAATGTCCTGCTATGATTTGAGTCTCACTCAAGCTTGAGTGGGTATACTCTATGTACTTTGGTATAATTGTATGTGGTTGGTGTATAGTGATGGATGATATATGTATAATGTTTGGATTGTTTGTGCCTGGTTGTGTTACGCACACGACTGTGGGTGGCCATACCAATATATAGTTATGTGAGTTGGTCTTGTGGTATAGTTATTCACTAAGGATTTGGTTGCGTGAATATATGTGCGCTAGCTAAACTAGGTGCGTAGATGTGCTAAGCATATAGTGGTGTGATTGGTGTATATATATGAATGAAATATTAGCGTGTGTGGGTGTGCACCATGCACGGGTAAGTATGTTATAGTTATAGGAATTGGTGACTATGGTATGTGAGGTGTGTCGTGATTATAGCTATAGGACTATATATGGAGTGATAATATGGTGAAATGTGTGCATGCATTTGAATGACTATAAATTGTGAAATTATAATGATTGTGAATGTGTATTAGATATAGTGAACTTGTTTTAACAATCGTATGGTGTGAGTTCGCATGATTGATTGTTTGGCGCATACTAGGAGATATAGGGACTAGTGTACCCTTATTGTCTTGTCCATAGGCAGTTACCTATATGTGTAGTTTCCGATGGTATTTTCTAGTGTGAAATTATTTTCAAATAAGTAAGAGACTTGGTTATTTTCATATAGTGTGTAATAAGTGTTTTATAGTTATATGGAATATACTTGCATATATGAATGATTTGAATACGTGAATGGAGTTGTTTGATTATAATAAGTATAAGTGTACTATGTGCGTGAATATATATTTACTTCCGTGGTGTTAATAATTGACTACCTAGAGTATATATATATAAGCACTTGCAATGAATGTACTTGGTTAAAGTTTTGATGTGATATTGATTGATGGTAGTTACTAGGGTGACTAGATATAGCTATAGTTAGAAAGTCCGAGGACGGACTTTATTCTAAGGTGGGTAGGATGTAACGACTGGTTTTCGTGAAATTGGATTATCTATATTAAAATATATGCTTGGTGGATTTTCTCCTTGGATGTGTGGTTTTCGTCGCCATAGCTTTCGCTTTTGATCGTTTCGTCGTGATTTTCTAGCTTCTTCCTTCGATCGTCGATTTCGGAGTAAGTCATTCGTGACGAGCTTCAAATCGATCATATCTTAGAGTTAGAGTGATCTTAGAAGCCATAGGAATCTTCCCGAAGCTCTGCGATTTGAATCGGCACTTTTAGTGCATCTTAGTTGGTTCGAGAAGGGGAACCAACCGACTAGGTTGAGATCTAGTCGGTCGGCAACTCTACTCAAACCGACTAGTTCTTTGGATTAATTTTACCTAAGTTAATGTTTCTGTTTAGTCGGTCTAAGTTCATCTTTCGACCGACTAGTTGTTAAACTAGTCGGTTAGGTTATGTACTCAGACCGACTAATTCTTCGTTCTTCTGAACAGTCGAGTACTGTTCATTCTTAGTCGGTCTGAGAACGTTCGTCGACCGACTAGATGAGAAACTAGTCTGTCAGCATTTGTTCATCGACCGACTAAATCTAAATCCTATTTTCGTTCAGAAGTTACTGTTTACACTTAGTCGGTCTGCGTTGGTCAACCGACCGACTAGTTTCCAAACTAGTCGGTCAGTGGTTGCTCTTTGACCGACTAATCTGTGTTAAAACCCTAATTTTTGGGCAGCCGCCAGCCCATCCTATTTATACCCCTCCCAAACGTTTTCTTCTTCCTCCACTCGACCCAAAACCCTAGTTTCTCCCCCATTGAGCCCCCATCTTCCTCCAAGCCTTATTCCTTCATTCCAAGCCCAAGATCCATCATCTAAATCCTCCATCAACTCATTCTACCTCTCATCTTCCCCAAATCTCCATCAAATCCCCAAAATCCCCCATAAACCCTAGCTCTCCAAACTTCTCCATTCATTTCCAGATCTGGTCCCTAGGTTCTCCGGAGTGTTCTTTCCGCTTCCTCACGCGTTTTCCCCGTAGTTTAGCAACCGCGAGACGAACTTTCGTGATCGTCATCCCCGGTGCTAGGCAAGTGAAACTTGCAACTCTTGAATTGGGCCATGTCTTAGGCCATTTCCCTTGCTTTAGCGTAAAAGAGACTAGACGGTGAAAGGATAGCCGTCTAGACGCCATTGACCTAGCTTGACAACGAAGCTTGGTCCGTCACCTTCATCATACTTGTATGTCACGTTTAAATTCAATTAACGGTACGCAATTATCTGTTCATATCATCCCTGTATCTTTGCCTGTCATGTTTAAATTCTATTAACGGTACGCAAAAATCTGTTCATGTCATTGCATAGTGATTATTCATCGTGATTGCGTAGCACACGCTACAATACTTATATTCCTGGCTCGTGTTCCAGAAGCGAGCCCTGCAGTTGGAAACCCCAACGCTCGATAAATAAGGCTAGGTGCACCCCTATGCCAAGTGAAATACACTTCCTGGCTCGTGTTCCAGAAGCGAGCCCTGTAGTTGGAAACTCCAACGCTCGATACACATGGGTGGGGTAAGAGATAAGCGGACTGAGCCCCGAGTTGGCCTGATCCGCCACTCCGGCCAGCAGGTGGACTCTGACGTGCGCTTATATTTCATATATTCACACACGTTTTCTTTTGTGTTTCTCCGTGTTTTCCGCCGTCTCTTATTCGTTTTCGTATATTTTCCCGTTTTCTTTCACTTTTCTTTGTTTATCCATGATTGCAGGAGTTCGACCACGTAGGGGACGTTTTACGATGATATCCCAAGTCCCCGGAGCAACGGGAGAAGTCACGCGTGATCCAGGGGGTCAAACGTCGAAGGATTCATCTTTCAGCCCCTCACCCGATCGGTTGGTCATCTCCAACCGATCGGGTGATGCACGCGTGCACCACCCGGTCTCTACCGCAGCTCACAAAGAAGTCACCCGACCGGTTCACAGACCGGTTCTGCGGGCGGCTATTCTCTGTTTTTCGATCAGAATTCCAACCGATCGGGTGAATCTCACCCGATCGGTTCATCTGTAGCTGAGAAAATGAGTTGAAGACACGGGGGTCGAACCGACCGGTTCGCCCGACTGCTCCAAGATCCAACCGGTCGCGCAAGAACTCACCCGATCGGTTCGTGAGATCGGGTGAAAACTCGCCGTTTTCTGTAATTCATCTGTAACGGATCAACCGATCGGTTGACTTGTTACCCGATCGGTTGATCCGAAAATCTATATATAGGACCCCAAGGGTTCCAGAAACGGGAGAGTTGTATTTTTTTACTGTTTTATTTCCTTGTGACGGCTGTAATTGTTACTCTTAAGTAAGTTTTCAGATCTTTCTAATTTTTTAGTATTGTCTTTATTACTCCTTTAATTCCGCATTGCAATTGTCTGATTATGATTCTAACGGTTAATTTTCATTTAGATTGCTTTTTCATGAATTTTTGTGAGTAGTTCCCAAATCTGGGATTTTGGTGGAAACCCCTTCGGGGGCTCTTCCCGATGCGTCCATAGGGTTAGGAAATCGATTGGGAGTAGGAATCTAACGGTTACGCTGGGCGTTTCATTGTCATCGGCGGGAAAAAGACCGCCTTTGACCGTCGGGCCAAGGGGGAATAAACTTGGCGGTTGACTCCCTAGCCAAAGCTCACGCCTTTAGCGTAGACGCCGAATCCTAGCACGCGGGAGCGGCAGGATGAGACGTCGGGAGATATCGTTGCGGACTTAGTGCTCCCGGGATCGATCAGTGTTTATGGACACGGGAGTGCCCACTGATCGAATCCGGAAAGTCCGGTGTATCATCCTGGGCACCGACCGGAATATCGGGTCCATGGGACGCCGGTACCACTTTCAGAGGCAACGTTTCACCATTAGACCCTAATCCCGATCGCTATCCATACCCGTAGGCCGTATCGGCGAGAGTCTCTCGTCGGGTCGGAAACCAAAGTCCCGGGTTTACTTTCTTTTTGTCCATACGCTTTCATTTCCTTTCGTGACAACCAACCACCGATTCGGGCTAGCTCGCCCCTCGGGGTGATTTAGGTCCTACCTGACCCAAGCACAACCTCGCCTCCCTGAGTTCGATATTCCCGCACCACTTCACTAACCGTGAAACTTGCGGTAGACGACACCGCCGCCGCGGCACACGCACGCGGGCGGTCGGTCAAGTTTATGGCGCCGTTGCCGGGGAGGCAACGTTTCACCATTAGACCCTAATCCCGATCGCTATCCATACCCGTAGGCCGTATCGGCGAGAGTCTCTCGTCGGGTCGGAAACCAAAGTCCCGGGTTTACTTTCTTTTTGTCCATACGCTTTCATTTCCTTTCGTGACAACCAACCACCGATTCGGGCTAGCTCGCCCCTCGGGGTGATTTAGGTCCTACCTGACCCAAGCACAACATCGCCTCCCTGAGTTCGATATTCCCGCACCACTTCACTAACCGTGAAACTTGCGGTAGACGACACCGCCGCCGCGGCACACGCACGCGGGCGGCCGGTCAAGTTTATGGCGCCGTTGCCGGGGAGGCAACGTGCTTGATATTTTAGGATCTTGAGAACCCTCGTGTCTAGCTCATATCCCTACCTCGCGATAATTTTCGCATTCTCCCTTTTTTCTTTTTATTTTTTTTATTTTTCTTTTTATTTTATTTTTATTTCTTATTTTATCTGTTTCTTTCCCACTTGTCGCTTCACGGGTGTTTGTTGTTTTTCATGCGCAGGAGTTCAAGGAGTCTTGATGACTTGATCCCCCTCGATCCAGAGATTAACGCCACCCTTAGGCGCTTGGCCGCCGAGAAGCGGAGAAGGGAAGATCCCGAATCCATGGAGGAGAACACCCCACCTCACAAATCTCTACTGGAGTACTCGATGCCATCCATCGAGTCGACTTTCGCCATCAGATCTCCAGCTATTGCGGCCCAAAGCTTTGAGCTGAAGCCGTCTCTAGTGACATGGATCCAGCAAGACCAGTTTGCGGGTGCGCCCATGGAGAGCCCGATCGAGCACCTGGACTCCTTCTTGGAGAAGTGTGACACCTTTAGGATTAATGGTGTCACGACAGAGGCTATCCGTCTGAAGCTGTTCCCCTTCTCTTTGCGGGACAAGGCAAAGCAATGGTTAAGGGGGAAGGACCCCAACACTTTCAACACCTGGGAGAAGCTCTCCAACGTTTTTCTTACAAAGTTCTTTCCTCCGGGGAAGACCATGAAGTTGAGGAGTGAGATCTCCTCCTTCTCCCAGGCTAGCCACGAGTCCTTGCATGAAGCTTGGACGAGATATAAAGAAATGCAAAGAAGATGCCCTCACCATGAGCTTCCGAAGTGGCAGATTATCAATCTGTTTTACAATGGGTTGAGGGATGACCTGAAATCTTCTATGGACGCCGCGGCTGGGGGTTCCTTCATGTCCAGAAGCGAGGAAGATGCCGGACATATTCTAGAAAACATGGCATCGAACAATGAGCGGTGGTGTGACGAGAGAGCCACACCAAAGTCTGGGGGTGTACACAGAGTCGACGACGTCGACAAACTATCAAGCAAGTTCGACTTGCTTTCGACCCAGATCTCCGCACTAATGGTTGGAGCCGGTGGGGCTGACACACAGCAGGTTTCAGCAGTAGAGTCCGGATTCTTCGGAGAATTCGACGGTGGTGACATCTCACCACCGTTGGATCAGGCGAGCACACTTTTTTACAATCCCACGGGAAATGCGCCGTACCCACCAAGAACCAATTCCAACCCGGCCTACTCTCCAAACAACCGGAACCACCCGAACTTCAGTTACCGTCCACCATTTCAGCCCTCGCCGCCGCAGCAACAAGCATATCAGCCGGCTAGGCCACAGCAGCAACAGTATCAGCAGCAACCATCTCAGCAACAATCTTACGCCCCCAGGAATCAGCAGCCGTTCCAGCAGCAGCAGCAGTATGGCCAACAAAGGGCCGTCTCTCCGGTTGAGTCTCTCTTGACTCAATATATCACCAATCAGGAGAGGATCAACCAAAAGCTGGAAATGGGTCAGAGGACCCTCACGGACCAAGTAACCCAGCTGGGGTTACAAGTGGCGAACCTTGCGAGGTCACAAAACCAATTACCGCCACAACCGGAGGTGAACCCGAGGGGAGCGACCCAGACACCGGCACTCGTGCACGAGCACGCGAATGTGTCCGCTATCGTTCTGAGAAGCGGGACACAAATCCCTTCAAGAGTGCCCCCTAGCAACCCAGAAGCACCGTCGGCCATTGAGAAACCGGTCGAAAAATCAAACGACGCCGGTGCTTCGTCATAAAATCCTGTGACTCCGGAGGGAGTCTCTGAAGAAGACAAGGAGAAGGAGGAAGAGAGCCCGAAAGTATATAAACCCGTTGTGCCTTTTCCACAACGGTTGGCTCAGGCGAAAATTGATGAGAAATATGGCAAGTTCTTCGCCATGGTCAAGGACCTGAGTCTGCAGATCCCCTTCCTGGAAGCAATAGAAACAATCCCTTCCTATGCAAAATTCTTGAAAGATTTGGTGACTAGAGGGTCTAGAAAAGAGAAAGTAGTCCTGACGGCGGAGTGTAGCGATCTTATCCAGAGGGAAAATCTGCCGAAACTTAAAGACCCGGGGAGCTTTTCCATTCCTTGCACGATTGGGGCAGTAAAGATTCACCGTGCACTCGTCGATCTCGGAGCGAGTGTTAGTTTGATGCCCTTGTCGATGTACAGAAGGATAGGGATGGGTGATTTGGAACCCACCGGGATGTCCCTACAACTAGCTGACCGGTCGGTGAAATATCCGGTAGGAGTTGTGGATGACTTGCCCGTGAATGTGAGAGGGGTGCATGTGCCCGTGGACTTTGTAGTCATGGACATGCCCGAGGATGCACACACCCCCATTATCCTGGGACGGCCTTTCATGGCCACTGCTGGCGTTCTAATAGACGTGAAGAACGGAAAACTCTCTTTGAACGTCAGCGGGGAGAAAGTTGAGTTTGACCTGGGATTATCTATGAAGCACCCCGACCCACCTGATGACCCTGGATGCAATTTACTGGAGATAGAAGAAGAAAAAGCTGTAGAGGAGAACTCCTGGGAGATTCTCCTGAGAAACCCCCCCGATGACATGGGGGACTTAGAAGATGAAGAAGGCCACAAAGACAAAGAAGCTGCTGGAAAACCAAGCGCAGCGAGAACGACCCCTCCCGGGTTCCCCAAGGCTCCTCCTGTGAGGAGAACGGGGAAAGAGCTCACGGACCTCACTAAAGACGAGGTCCGGATCCTGAAAAAGATGGCGGGAAGCGCCAACACCAAGGAAAAGCCCCCGGACCCCAAGAACAAAGGGGGGGTAGTCGAGCAAGTATTTTTCCAGCCGCTTACTACTCCAAGCGCCTTCAGCTCCAGCGAGGAAGAGATGCCGAAATTTGGGCATCACCGTATAAGCCACCATGAGCATCTCTTGCGGGCGTCGAGCCAACGACGTTAAACAAGTGCGCTTCATGGGAGGCAACCCATGTTCTAAACTTTTTCTCAAATTTTTAGCGTTATATTTTACTTTATTTTCTCTATTTTTATAAATAAAATCAGCCGCGAGGACATCCGTTCGGGGACTTAATCAATTCTCTTAGTTTTTGCAGGAAACAAGCCTCAACCGATCGGGTGACAACTCACCCGATCGGTTGGGACGTATCAGATACATGCCGAGATCTGTCCCCATATGACCCGATCGGTTGAGTAATGAAGAGACCGGGTGGCAGACCGGGTGAGCTGGGGAGAACTCTCGGAAAATTTTGGGGAATATCAACCGATCGGTTGAGTTTGAGCGCGATCGGTTGACCTGACCGGGTGAGAAGCCCTAAGTTCTCGGGAAATTTAGTGGAGCGGCCAACCGATCGGTTGACAAGTCAACCGATCGGTTCGCCTGTAGCATTTCTTCGGAAAAATTTTCGACCTAACAGTCAACCGACCGGTTGACAAGTCAACCGATCGGTTCGACTTAAAACCTATATAAACCCCCCCCGACACCCGCTCGTTTCCATCTCGCCCGATCGCCAAAAATCCCCAAGCTCGCCGTCGTTTCGCCTTCCCCTCTTCGCCAACAACCGATCTTCACTCCCCCATACCCTCTACTCCTCCATTACTCCCACTCTCCACCTCCTTCATCAACCCCTCCATCATCTACACTCTCTCTCTCCTCCCATTCCGGATTTTTGACCTAATTTTCCCCAATCCACCTCCATTTCGAAAATTTTTGCCGAAGGAGTTCGTCGCGGCTCCACGATACTCTCGCTGAACAGTGTGGGGCACCAACGAGCAAGCTCCACCACCCCGCTTGGGTAAACTCGCTCCTATTCTTATTTTATATATTTGCCCTGTTTATTGTGCTTGCTTGTTGGCTTGTGTTAGTGTGCATCCACGATTTTTGCACTAATTCTTGCTCATACACACACACATGGCTAAAGATAAGGATAAGGGAAAAGGAATCATGAGGGAAGAGGAGCCGTCTCGAAAGAGACAAAAACAAACGCGCCCTCCTTCCCGTACACGAGCACTTACACTTGGCCCTCCTCCACCTATTATCCCCCCTGTGGACCCAATGTTGGGCCCGCATGGGTATATCTTCCGGGACCAGGAGCACAAAGACTTTTACCGTAGGCTTGATGCTCGAGGGCATCTTTCTACTAAATTCCCGCATGCACAAACACTTCTCGATCTCGGTGTCTTCACCGAGATCGAATATCTTTTCGGCAACTTAGGATGGTTAGCCTTCCTTAATGCATCTGCCACTTCCTACCCGGCACTCACACTCGAATTCCTCTCCACACTTGTTTTAGAGTCCGGGTCGATCGTTAGATTCCGGGTGCGTAACCGTAGTGTCACCACAATCCTGAACACAATTAATGATATATTTGGTTTCCCCAATCTCGGGGATGATTCTATCAGACACCATGGGTACACGCCCGAATTTAGTGTCGATCAATTCTGGTTCCGCCTCACATTGATCCGTGACTACCCCCGAGGTCGGGCCAAGGCCTCCTTCATCATTCATCCCGTGTTTCGTCTAGCCCACAGGATCATTTCTTCCACATTCTTTCCTAGGGACGAGTCAGGCACTGTGACTATTCCCGATCTTTTTATCCTTTGGGCCATGACTTTTCCTTATATCCGGGATGATGATGGAGTTAGCTTCAGGGCCCCTACCGTCCCCATTCATGGCGACGATTGGCTTGTTCACAAGCTACTCAAGATTAGCCGGGCCGGTAAGGGAAAGTTTTGTTGTGGGGGCATCATCACTATCATATGCTCTTGCCCCCAATTCAATATCCCCCTCCCCAACAATCTTCCCGTTGCTGCAGGACCATCACGTCTTGATATTGACGTCCTGCGGCACATTCACATGATTAGACCCTACTCAGCTGGCCGCTACATCTTCAACTATGGCCACCCCCCAGCCCCTTACACCATTCTACCCAACCCCGCCCGCATGGCCGTTCCTCTCGTGGGAGATTGGACTTTCCCGCCTGATCCCGACTTCTTTGCGGGGTTGAATCTTCCTTTTCTCCCCGCAGACGCACGCAGATCACCGTCCCCTGCCGCCCACTAAGGTGAGCAGGATATCCCTTCGTCTGCGGGAGATTTAGGGGCTGGCCCGAGTCGTCCTGTTTCTGCTCCGGGACCGATCACATCTGAGCACCTCCTTGCGGCCATTTCTGGCCTTGTCTCCTGTGCCGGCATGACCACTGCCGCCGGTACCTCTTCGACCTTACCTGGCGGCACCACCTCTGCCTCGCGTCAGTCCACATCTTTTGGTCGCCGTCAGGTATCTGCCCGTCTGGGGCTTGAGAGGGAGGTCGCTGCCCTTCGTGAGCTAGCCATGTCCTCTGTTTCCTCGGACCCATCACCATCCTCCTTTCTTACTCACCCACGTTTCCTCGCACTTGAGAGGAACGTGGCCGTCATTCTCCGCCTTCTTACTCATATCCACGGACCACCTCCACCTTCACCACCTCCACCTTCACCACCCAGGCGATCTTCTCCTCCACCCACCCACACTTCTCCACATCCATCACCACCCTCACCACATTCTTCTCCTTCCTCTTCACACCCCACCCCGGCATCCACTTCATCCCTCCCGACCACTTCCACCGCACCCACGCTACATCCATCCTCCTCCGTCACTCCATACGTGCGCCGGCGGAAATTGCCGGTGCGCTCCAGATCCCTCCCACCACACCCCACTACCGTCACCACCGCATCTACTTCCTCCACTTCTATTCCTCTCACCACCGCCTTGATCGTCTCCCTACCACCACCACCCACCACCACCGACACTCCTTCCATTGTTCACACCACCACTGCCCCCACTCCTTTGCCTCTTTCCCCACTTCTCAGCACACCCCCAGCCTCCCCCGACCACCCATCCACACCCTCTTCCGAGGAGGACGAGGACTGAGCTCCTCCTGCTTTCTGATTTACCTTTTTCTTTGTTTTGTTTTTGACTCCCCCTTGCACATCTCTGAATTTCATTGATCACATCTTTTCGCTAGCACTTTCTGGTCTAGCTTGGGGGAAGTCTATTTTGGTGTGCTGTCGTGTTTTATTTGTTTTTCTCATTTTTGTGTGTGTGCTTGATTTTCGTTTTTTGAGTGTCGTGTCGTGTTGTTTCATTTTTATTTTTATTTTCCATGATTGTTTGTTTTTGTTTTGGATCCCTCTTTCTTCTCCAATTTTTTTTTCTATGTGTTTTCCCTCGTTTTCATTTCTTCTTGTGTCAGTGTGTACCCCCCCCCCCCATTTTCATTGCCCTCCCGTGCTCACTCATATTGCATTGAGGGCAATGCAAACTTCAGCTTGGGGGAGTCGCACTGTGTGCGTCATTTGTGTTGTTTTTCGTATTTTTCGTGTCGTTTTCATCGTGGTTTTATTTTTTTTCTTCTTTCTTTTTCTTTCTTTAGCTCTTTCTCCTAGAAATGAATCCTATGATGAATCGCCACAAAATCACACACACCTAGCATTGCATCGCTGATCACACTCACTAACCCTAGGATTTCGAGTCCTCTTGCATTTCACGCATCGCAGGTCCACTTAGCTTTTTGTGAGTCGTGTGTCGTAACTAGCATTTGGTGTGCTTCTGCCTTGTGATTTTACTTTATATACCTGTCCAGGAATGACCCCTAGATTGTCATGCTCCGATTTGAATATGCGGTATATGTTTCCACTGTTTGCATGCTATATATTTATATCGTATACTTCAATTCACATGCGTCGGGATTCCACAACTAAGGACTAGGATAACCCATTTAGCCTACGCTCTATTTAGCGAGAATAGTTTCCTTTGCCCAAGTGTTTAGATTTCGACTTCTTTTTTGTTTTACTTGGTGCAAATCCCCTCGTCGTGTACCGTTCTCCCACTTGGGAGAGTACACATGTATATACCCCAATATCCAAAAAATCCAAAAAAAAGAGAGAAAAGAAAAGAAAAACCCAAAAAGAAAAGAAAAGAAAAATCTTGTATAGCCCAAAATTCAAAAAAAAATACAAATACCCAAAAAACCAAAAAAATTTCCGTGTGAATATTTTTTCATACTTGCCAAGAATAAAGGGAAGGCGAGAATTTGCACCGAGTGTTCTTCTCCACATCATCTCAACCCCCGTCGTTATCAAAAACACTTGGCTTAGGAACTTTTTAGCTAGTATCTAGGCTATAGTGGCGTGATTTCCTTAACCCTAGTTGTGGAGTCCCCGATGCATGATACGCTTCTATTCTAACTCTTCTCATGCATGCTTGAACTTATATTCACCGCTTATTTCAATTCGGATCGATATTTTGGGTCATATCTTGGATTTGTGTATATCGAGCATCACAGCACATCGTAGAAAGCATCACCGTTTGCTAGCACACGACGACGCTCACTCGCGCTTCACTGCGTGGACCCACGACACTTATTTGGACTCGTTTTTCTAGGTTTAGTGGTGTGATTTGGCGTTTGCTTGCTTTGTGTGGCGTTTCTGATTTTGGTGGCTCTGATGGATGATCTAGGGTTTGGAGTTTTCTTTTTCTTTCTTCCGAGCTCCTACTCTCACTCGTCTTCCTCGAGGACGAGGAAGAGTTCAGCTTGGGGGATTTTGACGTGCGCTTATATTTCATATATTCACGCATGTTTTCTTTTGTGTTTCTCCGTGTTTTCCGCCGTCTCTTATTCGTTTTCGTGTATTTTCCCGTTTTCTTTCACTTTTCTTTGTTTATCCATGATTGCAGGAGTTCGACCACGTAGGGGACGTTTTACGATGATATCCCAAGTCCCCGGAGCAACGGGAGAAGTCACGCGTGATCCAGGGGGTCAAACGTCGAAGGATTCATCTTTCAGCCCCTCACCCGATCGGTTGGTCATCTCCAACCGATCGGGTGATGCACGCGTGCACCACCCGGTCTCTACCGCAGCTCACAAAGAAGTCACCCGACCGGTTCACAGACCGGTTCTGCGGGCGGCTATTCTCTGTTTTTCGAGCAGAATTCCAACCGATCGGGTGAATCTCACCCGATCGGTTCATCTGTAGCTGAGAAAATGAGTTGAAGACACGGGGGTCGAACCGACCGGTTCGCCCGACTGCTCCAAGATCCAACCGGTCGCTCAAGAACTCACCCGATCGGTTCGTGAGATCGGGTGAAAACTCGCCGTTTTCTGTAATTCATCTGTAACGGATCAACCGATCGGTTGACTTGTCACCCGATCGGTTGATCCGAAAATCTATATATAGGACCCCTAGGGTTCCAGAAATGGGAGAGTTGTATTTTTTTACTGTTTTATTTCCTTGTGACGGCTGTAATTGTTACTCTTAAGTAAGTTTTCAGATCTTTCTAATTTTTTAGTATTGTCTTTATTACTCCTTTACTTCCGCATTGTAATTGTCTGATTATGATTCTAACGGTTAAATTTCATTTAGATTGCTTTTTCATGAATTTTTGTGAGTAGTTCCCAAATCTGGGATTTTGGTGGAAACCCCTTCGGGGGCTCTTCCCGATGCGTCCATACGGTTAGGAAATCGATTGGGAGTAGGAATCTAACGGTTACGCGGGGCGTTTCATTGTCATCGGCGGGAAAAAGACCGCCTTTGACCGTCGGGCCAAGGGGGAATAAACTTGGCGGTTGACTCCCTAGCCAAAGCTCACGCCTTTAGCGTAGACGCCGAATCCTAGCACGCGGGAGCGGCAGGATGAGACGTCGGGAGATATCGTTGCGGAATTAGTGCTCCCGGGATCGATCAGTGTTTATGGACACGGGAGTGCCCACTGATCGAATCCGGGAAGTCAGGTGTATCATCCTGGGCACCGACCGGAATATCGGGTCCATGGGACGCCGGTACCACTTTCAGAGGCAACGTTTAACCATTAGACCCTAATCCCGATCGCTATTCATACCCGTAGGCCGTATCGGCGAGAGTCTCTCGTCGGGTCGGAAACCAAAGTCCCGGGTTTACTTTCTTTTTGTCCATACGCTTTCATTTCCTTTCGTGACAACCAACCACCGATTCGGGCTAGCTCGCCCCTCGGGGTGATTTAGGTCCTACCTGACCCAAGCACAACCTCGCCTCCCTGAGTTCGATATTCCCGCACCACTTCACTAACCGTGAAACTTGCGGTAGACGACACCGCCGCCGCGGCACACGCACGCGGGCGGCCGGTCAGACTCTCTAGTGATAAGTGATTAATAGTGATACGAGATAAGCGGACTGAGCCATGAGCTGGCCAGCAGGTGGACTCTCTATGCACTAAGTGATAAACAGTGATAAGTGATTAATAGTGATACGAGATAAGCGGACTGAGCCACGAGCTGGCCAGCAGGTGGACTCTCTATGCACTAAGTGATAAACAGTGATAAGTGATTAATAGTGATACGAGATAAGCGGACTGAGCCACGAGCTGGCCAGCAGGTGGACTCTCTATGCACTAAGTGTTAAGTGATAAGTGACAAGTGATAAATGATAAGTGATTAGTGATTTGGTAGCTTTTGCTACATTGTACGTGCTTGCCTCTCTTTTAAACTGTTGCATCATACTTAACTGCCATGTCATTGCTTAATATTAACAATTGCTAGGTTGTTAGTTACTTTCAGTTTCCTTGCTCAAGTCTTTTAGACTTGCTGACATGTGCCCCTCTCTCTTTTGGGTGTCACATGTTAGACTCAGAGCCAGAGCCTTGTTGCAGGGGATATGGTGTTGCTGATGCTGATGTTTGCTGTGGTGGTGAGTGGGCACCAGGGGCATGTCTTGAAGACCGCTTGTGTTCACTTCTTTGTTTAGGTTTGCTGTTAGTTGTTGGTGCGTGGCACCCTCGTATGTATGTTATTCTTTGTTGGCCATGTCTGGGCCTTAGACCCTTTTTCTTTTAGCCTGGTGGCTTTTCTGCGATATTGTAATTTGTTTATGGACATTTGGAGATTCAATAAAATGTCGTCTCATTTCCTTATTATCATTGTTGTTTCGTTTCGCTTTGCAAGGACTTGCCATAATAAGTGTTTTTATACGCTTATCAGACTTGGAGCTTCACGGCTTCAAGTCTGTGCGGACCTTCTCACGTCTCGCCTCCACATTTTTGGGAAGCGGGGCGTGACATCATGATACCTTTCTCTTTTGACGGGACCGCATGTCAAGCCATGTGAGAGAACCGAGGAGGCCACAGAGCATGATCCAATTGCCATGGAGGATGTGCAAGTAGGCATGGATACGATGATCGATTTCAGATAGCCAGACTCACATCCACCTCCATACTTGCTGCTGCAGCCACTATCCATTAATTACTTCATAGGCATAGCGTCGTACTGACCTCACTAGCATTATCAAGTGAGACTTCCTAAAACTCCAAAATTCCATTTTTTTAGTCTCGAACTTCATTCTCAAATCATATAGATTCATGCATTGCCGACACAACATACCTCTCGCATGACACAAGTGTAAATGCACCAGACGTACGCTTAGTTGTGTCACCACCTAGAGATTGAAGAGAAGAGCGAGGACTTGGTCGTATCTTGTTTGGAGAGTAGTGAATTATTTTCAAGGAGTATTTGTCACCCGACTTTAATTTTTCCTATCTCTTTTGACGGTCATCTTTAGAATAATTTTATTGTAGGGAATAAATTTTCACATTGGATTGATACTCCTCGTCTTTCACAAATTATATATGGATGTCTTTGAGAGATGATTGGAGGGGTGTTGCTAGGATCCGGTGGAGTTCGTGGGAAGCTGCTGGCTGAGCCATGAAAGGAGCAGACAGAGCAGGTACATGCTTCACTTCAGATCACAGATCTGCCATTTGAACATGCGTACTCTAATCCAGTAGTGTAGAATTTTATTTGTTTCAAGGATAGTTGTTTGAATAAACTTGTCTCCTATCGACATCAAGGGGAGCATTTAGGATTATTTTTTAGGGTCGAAAGAAATTATTTTTGAATAAACCCCTCACCTCTCATTCAGTGCACACATAATTCATTAAACCCCAATAACCCCAATTTGCGATATATTGTCACATCTTTGCCTTAGCTTCATGTATACAACTCTACCACCCTAGAGATCCCCTCCCCTACACATGAAACCCTTAATTCCCTCTATTTATCATATTCGGGGTATGTTTCATTCTAGCTTGGAGGAGGGATGTCATGCATTCATCATTTTCATTCACATTGCTTGATCATCCTAGATGCATTTAGGCCATTTTCATCTTTCTATTATTTTCGTGACTCTTCACTCCTTTTTGTTTTCATTTTCTCTTTCATTTCTGTTTTCATTTTCGTTTCACTATTTTCATTTTCGTTTCACTATTTTCATGCATTCATTTTTCATTTTTTTCATTTATCTTTTCATCATCAATTGCCCCCCCAAAAAAAACATTTACCCTCCTACTTTCTCTTCTTTTCGCATTGGGACAATGCTTAATTTAAGCTTGGGGTGGTGCATTACCATGCATTTGCATCTCATGCACGTGATTTTAGTTACATTTAAGTTTTATTTTCTTGTTTTCCACTTATTTTTCAAATTTTTCTCATGCATTACTCATTTTCATCTTCACATGCATCTTTTCTTTTTCTTTTTCGCATGCATCTCATGCATAAATCTTTAGTTCCATGATTATCACGCTCTATTTGCATTATGCTTATGTGACGTTCAGGTTTTCACTTTTTGGTCAGATTCCTGAGTCCGTCTAGGATATAACCCATGGTGTGTTTTTCGTTTAGAACTCATATTAATACGCCATTATTAAATAGTTTTCTAAAATATTTATTCTCGAAATGAAGGTTTATTTATTTCTTGGGAACCCACTTTTTGCATGAGTCATGGAAGTTTTAATTGACTTGATTGGTTAGTAGTCTGATAGGAATTGGATAACAACATGTCTAAACCAGTACTGAGGAGTGGTGTCTGCCTAGCCCATTCACATTTGAAAGAAAATAGAAAATAGAAAAAATAAATATGAAAATATATATGTGAATAAGTATGCATTGTTCTTCTAGCTATGTTGAGTACCCAAGTCCTCGTGCCTCAAGAAGCATTGAGGATTCGTGCCAAAAACTCTAGCTTGGGGGAGTTCATAAAATAAAGAGAGAGAAAAATGAAATATAAAAATGTGAGAGAAGCTACCAACATCATGAATATAGGAACGACAGCGTGTTATGAGGTCCAATTCCTTGACAATTCATTTACCATGACATTTTATTAATTCTTCTTTTGATTTGTGTATAACTTCAGCTCACATTCCAATAACTGATGCGTGATAGAGAATTTATTTTAGAACCTGAACATCTTCATAAACTGTGTATATTATATGTCTCTCTATTTCGAAAAATTATACTCTATGTTGTGTTATGGATGGTTGATGGAATTTGATTTATTTATTTTCATGAATATACGAATTGTCACCCTCTTATGCATATGTGTTGCGATGGCTTTTGGAACTTTGGAATTTCCCCTTGCATTTCATTTTTGCATTCCCCTCCGGCTCTACTTCCTCGTTGTCTTCCCCACCCTCACCCTCCGCCTCCTCCTTTTGCTGATTAGTGGCCTCCTCACTACGCTCATCGGCAGCCTCCTCATCCTCTTCCAGCTACTCACCAGCATCTCCTCCATCTCATCTTGCTCCTCCTCATCTGATGTAACCTCTGACAACCTGAATGCTCTGATACCACTTGTTAGGAATATTTATGTAGAACAACGGTCAGCGAATAGCTGCCCAACAATCGCTACGCCGCAAAATTTCAGAGATAAATCACTATAGCAACATCCAAGAAACTTAGCAAGATAAAAAATGACAAAATCAAGCAAGCAACAAATCAACATAGAGTTTACCCTGGTTCGGTCTGCTAATGGCGCATACGTCTAGCTTCCTGATGATGATTTCTACTAATATGATCAGAGAGAATTACACCGACTTCTTTAATCTTCTTCAACAATAGAGAGCGCTAATAGCTCCAAGATTGGAATTCAAACTGTTTTCACCAAAACACAAAAGATCTCATAACTCACCAAAAGATAAGAAACCCACAAACTCTCATAATTAATCCCTCAACCCAAAAAGAGGAATCGTGAGAAGAAGATTACAAAGAATATCACTTACCAAAGCATACGCTCAAACGCCTAGACAAGTGAGGAAGAAGCTCCTTGATGACAGCTCACAAAATAGCTTCTCTGTTTGCATACACACATGCCTCTCCAAAACGACTACAACTAGCCTTTAAATATCAATAATTTGGGTTGTAGAGCCGCACCAAACAACGTCGGTTCGATTTGATTAAAGATCAATTGAACAAGCCAGATTCAAATCTGCAGCACTTGTGCTGGGCGCCGTCAGATGTCTGACCCAAAGCGGTCAAGCGTCTGATGAAATGTTGCCGCTTAGAAACCGTAGGACCATCAGATGTTCATTGTAGTATGGTCAGGCTTCTTAATAAATCTAACTGTAGAATCCAGAGAGTTGGAAGAATACACTTCATGCCCTTCAGCCTTCTACATGTTGCCAAACGTCTGGTCCCTCAGCCAGACCTCTATCACATAGCATTAGACGTCTAGCATATCTGTTGATACATTCTCTTGGAGTGGCCCAAAACCAGACATTTGGCATTATAGCACCAGACGTCTGATGGCTGCAGAATCTCCAGGGTGAAGTTTGAAGTATAAACTTCAACACCCAACACCCACACATCCCCACTTTCTCTCTCCATGTCGCTTAATTCTCTCGCGTATGGTATGTCAAGTGAAACCGCCACGTCATGGGTGCGGGCATGGCCCATGCTGCCACTCCCTCTATCTTGCTTGTTCACAATGTATCTTCTTCTTCGCCCTCTTCCCTAATTTAGATCTCTCTGTTCCCACGTCGGATTCCATATTCATCCCTAAACTCTTGCGGAAATTCTATCTGATCTGTGTTGTCAGAGCTGTGATCTCCTTCCTTCACTTTTGATCCTTATCGGAGACCCATTCACCACCTATGATAACTATAGCCACGGCGTACGGTGAGGAGGTGAGGCCCTATAAAGTTTTTGATGTTCTATTGTCTTTGGTGAACATTAGATCTTAGTAATTACATTTTAAGACCTCGATAAACTTGGCCAAATCTTAATTTTAAGATGTTGATGCGGAGATTTCTTCCCTAGTCATATGTTTTGATTGTACTTATTTTTGCTCGATGATTATGCGATGAAAAATTAATTTATGCGATGATGACCGTTTAGCTGAGCATATAAACTGATGTTGTCGCTTGAGATTTGGATATCTTATGCGGTTGTTTATTAGGTTATGATTGATTCCTTAGCTTAAGGTGTTTTTTTCCTGATGAGTGTGCCCTCAGGTGTGATCCCATGTTCTCTGGGTGCTCTCAGGTTTCTTGCAAGATATTCCTCTTGGGTGCCTTCTATGCCTCATGCTCTCGGGTGAACCCCCATGTGCCTTGTGCTCTTGAGTTTCTTATGTGTGTTGCTCTAAGGTGTGTGTTCTTGGGTGTCTTTTGTTGTATGTGTGTTGCTCTCTGTTTTGCTCTGCTCTTTGGATCCCTGCTACTGCTTTCAATTTTCCTACTTTTGTGTCTTCTACTTGCCTCTCTACTCTGTTCCTTGCGCTGCTCTCTGCTCTGTTCCTTGCGCTGCTCTCTGCCATGCTCTCAACTATATTCCCTGCTCTACCATCTATCCTCTGCCCTGCACACTGCTCTGTTCATTGCTCTACTCTCTCAAATAAAATCACCAATCAAGATCTTGCAATATCCCAACAATGGCCGAGTTTATCGAGGCCTTAAATTATAGTTCAAAAGATCTATCGTTCACTGAAGTCGAATGATGTCATCGAATACCACCGGAGACCTCGTCCGAGATTGTTTGAGGGATTAGGGATGGTAAGTTGATAATGATAGTGATGAAGATGGTGGGTTTGCTGGAGAGCATGACAGTGAGATGATGGGTGTAGATGTTTGTAGGTATAGTGGGTATATATGGTATTTTGTTTGGTATTTCAGGTATGACTAGATATATTTTGAGTGTTGTTAGTATTTCAGGTATGACTTATTAAGCATGCGTAATATATCTAAGTCATATGATAATTACTTATAAAGCAAATAAAAGTTTGTCTTGAAATAGACAAGTATCCATTCCTACGATTATTTGCATAATGTTATATAAAAAGTGTAGATATTTTAACGCTTTTTTAAAAAAGTTTATTTTAGTCATTAAAGTGCAACTATTAAATTTTGATCATAACGTATAGTTGTAACATTATTGTACTCTAAAGACATTAATATGGTTTTTCGAATCACTGTAAAAAATTTACAGATATGTGATTCTTCAAACCTATTAATTATAGCATGATACATGTTGTTTGGAGAGAGCCACCATGGCAATAGCACATGGTCTCCTTTTATTCAATTCATAATAGAAGAGGGGAGACCATAAGTCTCTAGTAGCCCGAAGGTTCACCCTACTACATGGTAGTGGGGGTGTTGATCGATGCCCCGGTATGCACACGCACCCGGGACAAGCGACTCGTAGTCTTACCGCAAGCGCACGACGTAGTGGCGAGCGGGTATCGAACTCAGAGAGGAACAATGACAGTGTCTCCTTCCAATCACCTAGCTATCAAAATGGTTGAGAATAATTTGGGGTAAAATTGTCACAATCGTTCGAATGTCGATAGAAATATCAATAAAATAAAGCGCCTAGGGATAGGGAATCCCCGCTACGGACCGTATCTCATCGTTGTGATTCGTAGGTTACATCATTGCTATACTTGAATTTTAGATGAACTAGTCGCAACTAAATGTAGAACCAAGCTCACGCACTCGCGCTATTGCCGGTCTATAGCGAACCTAGGGTAGGGCCCAATCTCTTGCAAACCCTAACCTAAGCCGCTAGCGTGAAGAATGACATCATCGTTCAACCGTATCTCGAGCCCACTCTCGTGCAAACTCGAGCTACGACCTAGGTTGAGATAGTTCCTACCCGTCCAATCTCTTGCAAACGGATATTGGTATAGAAGCACGATTAAAAACCCTAGCTTTGGCCCAATCTCTTGCAAACCAATTCTAGGGAAGTCCAATCGTAAATCTAAATTGAATTTCTAGGGCTTCCGATCAATTGGGACCCAATCTCTTACAAATCCCAATCGATATGAATCCCTAGCTATCCGTAATTAATCAATCCCAACCTAACCCTAATCAATTCTAGCAAGAATTTCACCAATTCATCACAATTTAGAAATAGGGTTCATAGGGTTCATCCCTATGCCCTAGAACAATAAAACTACTCACTAATCATCATGCAATTCATGATAAAATCAATAACAAATTCAGCACAATTCATTGCAATAGAGAAATTATCAACAAAAATAGAGTTTTTGATAAGAAAAGAGACAAACCAATGAAAATCCAATAGCATCCAACAAAAGTCCCCTTTCTAATCTCTCAAAAAGCCTAAATCTAATTATCTAAAAAGCTCTCTAAAAGGCTGCAAAAAGTATCCAAAAGTTCTCCTAAACTAGGGCAAAAACTGGGTTTAAATACCCCTCAAAATCGCCCAAAAAATCGTGACAAAAATGCCCTTGCGCAGCCCAAAAATCGCAGTTTACGCAGCAGGCGGGGCGGCTCACTCGGCCGAGTGACAAATGTCACTCGACCGAGTGACAAACCCTGTACATTTCCAGTAAGTTGGGGATTTTCGGGGGTCTGTCTTCGGAGGTGACTCGGCCGAGTGGCTTTACTCACTCGGCCGAGGGGCTTTTCATGCTTGGCCGAGTCGAAACCCTGAATCGCCTGTACATTTACAGTAAGTCGGCCTCTTTTGATGTGGATTTTCCCATGCCACTCGGGCGAGGGGATCTTCATACTCGGCCGAGTGGACTATCGTCACTCGGCCGAGTGCACACCGATTTCCTTCTGTTGATGCGTGTCCGGTCTGGTCGGCCGAGTGGTCTTCTTGCTCGGCCGAGTGAGTGCTTCACTCGGCCGAGTGAGATGCTGCAGATGCCCATTCTTCATCATTTCGTCTCCTCGTCGCTCCTACGAGGTTTCTTCTTCTTCCACTTGTCTTCCATCGTCGAATAGCCCTCAAAAGAGCCTTGGGTGACACTTCGGAGTGGGCGCAAATCCTCTTGATCTCAAAATCACTCCGAATCGCTCCATATCTCCTGAAATACGAAAAAACAAGAAATCGTGAAAAGCATCGCAATATTGTCGAATAATCGTGAAAAACACGATATGAGCGATCAAAGTGGCATGCAAACATGCAGAAAAAGGGTGTAAAATATGGAGTGATCAGTGTTATGGTGGATAAATGAGGGATGGGAGACCATAAGTCTCCCTCACTCATAACACTCCCCCTTATCCATCCATTACCTTGGATTTAGCATATGAATGTTTCGTGATTCATGATGCTAATGGGGTGGATACTTCTGGATCCAGAGTAAATATGTTTGCCTCGTTAAAACCTTAGCTGTGGAAAACCCAGTGGAAAAAGCCAACAGTCTTAAGGAAAAATATTACAACCCACAGGTTACTCCCACTAATCCGTATAAACTTCAGGATTGTAGGTCTCTCAGCTGTCTCATCCTGATTCCTTTTAAATGTTTTACAAAAATACATCTAGGCAGAGCCTTAGTGAATAAATCAGCTAAATTATTACAAGACTAAATCTGTCGTACTACGACTTGCTTCTCCTTCTGTAGGTCATGCGTCCAGAAGAACTTAGGAGATATGTGCTTCCTCTTGTCACCCTTGATGAAACCAATCTGTAGTTGAGCTATGCAGGCTGCATTGTCCTCAAATATCGTGGTTGGCTCAAGGTCACTCGTCTTCTGGCCGATAGTCACTAAGATGTGATGAATGATTGAACGAAGCCATACGCATTCTTTGCTTGCTTCATGGATCGCGAGGATCTCAGAATGGTTGAAAGAG
The DNA here is from genome assembly GCA_030789695.1 of Scilla litardierei. Classification (NCBI taxonomy): domain Eukaryota; kingdom Viridiplantae; phylum Streptophyta; class Magnoliopsida; order Asparagales; family Asparagaceae; genus Scilla; species Scilla litardierei. Next base: position 38,213,580 of record CM061138.1, read on the forward strand.
ATTGCTGTAGTGGTTTGCTTCACATATTTTCAGGAGATGACTGTACCACTGTAAGTGAACACAAAACCAGTTTGTGATTTCTCGGTGTGAGGATCAGACCTGTAACCTGCATCTGCATAACCAATTAAAGTGGGAGATCCACCATTAGGGAAAATTAATCACAGGTCAATCGACCCTTTGAGGTAGCGTAGAAGCTGCTTTACTCCATTCAGTGGCGCTTGTGGGTGTTGCACTATATCTGGCTAGAAGATTCAATTAGAACGCTATATTGGGACGCGTACAATTAGCCAGATATAGAAGTGCTACAATGACACTAAGGTAATGTAATTCAGGACCTAACATTTCCTCCCCCTCTTCCAGCGGTCGGAAGGTGTCTTTATGTACATCCAAACATCTAACGACCATTAGTGTACTTAAAGTATGACATTTATCCATTTTGAAATTTTTCAGTAATTTCCTTGTATATGTGGATTGGTGTAATAGGATACCACCACGTAGGTGTTCGACCTGTAAGCCAAGACAATACTTTGTTTTGCATCAGTCTTTCATTTCAAAAGTATTCTTTAGGCTTACAGATATCTCATCTGCAGGAGATCCAATGAGATTTAAGTCGTCCACATAAACGGTGACTATAACAAATTCTGTTCCCGGTCTTTTAATAAAGATACATGGGCAGACTTCATTATTAGTGAAACCTTGCTGTGCAAGAAAATCACTCAGTCTATTATACCAAATTTTACCCAATTTCTTAAAACCATATAAAGAACTTTGAAGCCTTACAGAGTATACGTCCCGAGGTCTCTCTGCTTTCTCTGTAGGTAATTTATATCCCTCAGAGAGTTTTATATAGATATCTTTATCTATATTGCCAAATAGATATGCAGTTACAACATCCATGAGCTGCATTTCTAGGTTTTCCAGAGATGATATGCTTAATAAAAATCGAAACGTAATCGCATCCATAACAGAGGAGTACGTTTGTTCATAATCTATCCCCAGTCATTGGGAAAATCCATGTGCTACAAGTCGTGCATTGTAGCATACGATCTCATTATTTTCATTTCTTTTTCTGATGAAAATTCACTTATAACCCACAGGTTTTACACCTTCAGGTGTTTGGACTAATGGTCCAAAAACTTTGTGTTTCAAGAGTGAGTACAGCTCTACTCCTATTGCCTCGTTCCACTTTGGCCAATCATCTCTGCGTTTACATTCCACAAAAGATCGTGGTTCGATGTCATCGTCGTATTCAGCGACGTGCACGGTAATATTGAATGCAAATTCGTCGTCAACGACCGTGCTTTTTTTGTCCAGTACCTCCCCAGTTCGTATAAAATTTAATGATGTTTCTCCTATAGTTTCCTCTTCAGGAGAATGTAGAAGGGGAGAGGTAGCTGGTCTGAGCTCAGCATCCTGTGTGGGGTTCATCTTTATTTCTCTAGGATTTTTTCTTTTTCGAGGAGCTTTGTCCTTCGAACCTGGTGGTCGTCCTCTCTTCAATTGAGGTACAGCCGATTCTGCTGCTGGTGGATTGCATCCATCTTTGAGGATATCAATCATAGCTGGCGTATTGGCAGCAGGGACGTGTGATCTGATAATCTTCTGGTTGTCAGTAAAATTATCCGGTAGTAAATGTAATGTATTCTGAAGATGAAGAATCTTCAGGATCTTATCTTCACATTAACTAGTACGCGGATCATAATGAGACAAAGTCTTTGTGTCCCAAGAAATGGTCTCAGAAGCTTCCAGCTTCTTAGACTGTGTGCCTAGTTTTGGAAAAACATTTTCATCAAACTCACAGGCATCAAGACGTGCCTTAAATGCGTCACCCGTCAGGGGTTCAAGATATCTAATTGTAGAGGGTCAATCAAACCCTATATATACCCAAACGACACTGTGGACTGGTTGGACCAAAAAGGTGCTCTCTCTCAAGCGCAAGAGTCTGTACAAGTAATATAATCTGGGAGTCCAGATGTCGAATCCTCAGGAGGAAATCTGTTGCAACCACAACTCAAATCAAATAGAAATCCTACAACGAGAAACTAACCACTTCAATGATGATGGCAATGATGGAGATGTGAACACGTGAACAATATGAACAAAGAAAATATCTATAAAAAGTATGCACATGGTATGGGTTCGTTAGGATCAATGATTCGTATTAATTTGGTTGACAGGTATATCGCAATGAATTCTCCTTTTGGGAGCAATTCACCGGAAAATACCCAATATAACTCAATGGATTCTCCTTTTGGGAGCAATTCATCGGAAGATGCCCTTTTGGGGGTTAAATCACAATATTCAATAAGATCGTCGCTAAAGTTATAATACGATATGAAACTCTCTTTTGGAGAGATCAAAACCTACGATATGAAACTCCCTTTTGGGGAGATCAAAACTCACCCTTTTGGGGCGATCATCAACTTAATCACTTCTTTTGGAAGATGAAAAAGACGATTTACGAACAAAGATTACAACTTTAATGACGCTTAACGATTTAGCACAAGGATATTCAACCAAACTAACACAAATCACATCCCCTAACTACGCCAAACCATGCACAATAACAATTTAGCTACTCATGGTGCAAGAATAAACAAGTTTCATAGCAAAATACATTGATCTAATAGCAAAATACGATGAAAAATACCAAAATACGGGGTTTAAGTTAAGAAATATATCACCTAATCTCCTTGAAAAGACACCAAAACTCTCTGGAAATAAGAAAATAGCCTCTGGAATTTTACAGAATTTTTCACTGGCGAAATACGGCTCCTAGAGCCTCCAATACGCTCAAAATACGCCCAAAATCTGCTTGTATCCGCCCAAAAAAACCCTAAATACGCTTATATAATAGGCATTGCGGGTTTAAGAAGCTTATTGGGTTCAGTATCCGCACCCGCATCAAACCCAAACTCATCCAGACCGTAGATCCCGATCGGAGCAAACCTGGGCCGTTGGATAATTGCGGATTGAACCACGGAGCGACACGTGGCCTTTGAGATTCGTGCACCCCCCAACCCGCTTCGCGTTCGCGTCGGAATCCACCTTGGCCGTCCGATCTTGCATCAATGGCTCACGCGGAGCCACGTCGCCTCTTCAGCTTTCAATTTGCGGGGCTAACGACGCCCGTTGGATCGACGACGTGCGGTGCGGATGTCGCCACGTCGCCCCCTTAATATTCGAACGCGGGATGAATAGCAGCCGTTGGATGCGGCGGGATGCGGCTGGATTAGTGACGCGTGGCCAAAAGCTGGCGATTCTTCGATCTGCCTTCGGGGTCGCTCCTCTCCATTGGATTCGTATCCAACGGTCCATATAGTTCCACGTCGCCGCTTCCATTTGCGCTTAATGACTTGCGTAATAATTCCTAGCCGTTGGATCTTGATCCAACGGTGAGTAGATTTTCCAAGAGCCGATAATTTCGCGCCGTGCGATTGGGTGTGGAGCGTTAGGATGGCGCCACGTGTCAGCAGCGGATAGGCTGGCGGCCGTGTATTCTGTATTTCTTGCGTATTTCCTCATTTAAATGGTATTCTGCATTCAAAAATTCATAGTAATTAGCACAGATCTCAGAAAAATACAAATAAATAGTCGTTGGAATTGTGAGATCAAGACCAAGCTAGGAAAAATATAAAAAGTGCAGAAATACTTCGTTAATTGATGTTTTCTGCTCAAATAGTGTGTTTTCTCTAATAAATAAATGTGTAGAAAATACGTATGAATTAGAGAACAATGTAGCATCACATGAGCACAAAATAGGGCTAAATGGGGGGTTAAATATGTAATATTGAACCCGAATCACACCCACCAACTAGCGAGTTGCTAGTCTCTTAGCAAAAAGAGCGATTAATACGGATGATTAATAAAACAATAAGTTCTTTCAAATTGCTCATGGCATGGCTCAATAATACGCATTCCAACATGATCTTGACCATCAATATACACATCCATGAACAAAATCAATCACATGATATTTTCTCTAATTTAGTATGAATAAATAACATGCAAGCATCGTTTTGCGCAAGCGAAAGTATAACACGTCGTTTTTCTCTAGTTTTCTTGTTTCCAAGGAATTGGCTTATCAAAACAATCATTCAAGATATGGGTATTGAAGTTGCTTAGTATATTCACCATTTCTTTTCTTTATTCGTTCTGCGTAACGCGCATCAAGCAACATTCGCAGAAAAATGTATAACTTGGATCGCTCCATCAAATGAGTGAGGTTCCGGTCAATGGCTCCCAAATCAGACAATAATAGTGCATTAGGCCAAAAAGGACCCCTCGGACTGTACTACTCGAGCCAACCAAGTTATTTATTAGTGACATACTTATTCATTCATTTTTCTTCATTCATTTTTCATTCATTTTTTTCTTTTCTTTTCTTTTTTCTTTGTAAGCAACTCAACACCCATATTTTCAAACATAAACATTAATAACCATGGCCACATTCCTCTTCAACTTGAAGACTATTCTTATAAATCGTGTATACTTAAGCTTTTTCATCACATTAGCATGCATGAAATAAATTCAAACTATTTCGAGATATTAATCATGGAAATTGAAAATTTTCATGAATAGCATATTAACGGTAGTTCCATGAAGGAAAATAATCTAATCAAGCCATAAACAATTTTTAGAACTCAATTAATGCGTAATCATCCGTATTTGTGGCATATGAAGGAGTTTTAAAAAGATGAGATTTGGTGATTTATTCTTCTCAAAAAAAATCCTAAGGTCTCATACACACCCCCCAACTAAAGATGGACATTGTCCTCAATGTCAAAAGGGTTACGATTTTATTCAAGCCAGCAACCTAGAAAGCATATAAAAATCTACACTACTGGAAAGAACACACCGTGATCAAATGGCGGATCCCGAATCTTTAATTATGGAGGAAGTTGTTCAATTTGCTCCTTGCGCTCCTCGGCGAGTAATTTTCCTCCAATGACTAAATTGGACCCCAGCAACACAACTCCAAGCATCTCTACAACTTGTTTACCAATGTCCTGCAAGAGATGAGTTATGTCAGACCAAATTTGTTTAAGATTCTTCGCAATAAAATTATTCCAAACGTAGTCATCAAAATAAGTGAAAGAAATTAAATCAAGTTGACGACTACTCCCTGAAAGATATGCACTACTCTCGGTACGATGCTCAGTCATTGGGGAGAGGGGTAAATGATTTTGGGACAAAACTGGAGGAGGGCATGGTTCTGAATCCATGACGATAATCTCAAAACCCTTGTCCCTAGCTGTCTCCTCCTCTCGTTCATCCAAAATTGCTAGCTCGTCATCTCTTTTGCACACACTTTCTGCCATGTAGATATTATTTTTGCCCTCAACGTGACATGGCTCGCTCGATGTACCTGCAATAGAAGATAAATTCGTATTAGATTCTTGAAGTTGAATTTTAAAATAATTATCTTCTTCTAAGCAAGCGGTAATCAAATTAAGATTTTCAATGGAATTTTGAATCTGCCGACTCCGAGCAAAAAAATTCTCTTGGAATTGATGGGATGTAGCCTCCTGTGTCTGAATAATCGAGTGAACTTCCTCTTTCAAGGATTGCAAAGGTACGTCTACGCTTTGCTCTTCTTGATCAAGGCAAGAAGGCTCCATTGAATCGCTCTCTGAAGTCTCTTCCATGGTTTCTTCATTTTCTTGCAGAGACTCCATGTATTCCCACGCCTCTGTCGGCGTCATGACTCCCAGGAATTCCTACAGCTGGGGTTGTAGTCCATCTAGGAAGGACGCCATAAGCTCTTCATTTGTGTACCCATGCCGCGGATAGCTCGATATACTGTCTGTGAACCTCCTCCAGGCCTGAAAGAAAGTTTCACAGTCAGTTTGATTAAAATTAACGATCTTGAGCTTCTCCATCCTATGTTTGTGTGCATTAGCATACCTTGCATCATACAGATGTTCATGCAATAGAAATTCATATATTCCATTTTTAAAAATTAAAATAAAATAATAATAAAAAGTTTATGTACAGTAAAGTGGAAAGATCTCACCGAAGGTCCTCTAAATGAAATAAACTGTGGTAACAAACCATTCCTCCCCGGCAACGGCGCCAAAAACTTGGTTGGACCAAAAAGGTGCTCTCTCTCAAGCGCAAGAGTCCGTACAAGTAATATAATCTGGGAGTCCAGATGTCGAATCCTCAGGAGGAAATCTGTTGCAACCACAACTCAAATCAAATAGAAATCCTACAACGAGAAACTAACCACTTCAATGATGATGGCAATGATGGAGATGTGAACACGTGAACAATATGAACAAAGAAAATATCTATAAAAAGTATGCACATGGTATGGGTTCGTTAGGATCAATGATTCGTATTAATTTGGTTGACAGGTATATCGCAATGAATTCTCCTTTTGGGAGCAATTCACCGGAAAATACCCAATATAACTCAATGAATTCTCCTTTTGGGAGCAATTCATCGGAAGATGCCCTTTTGGGGGTTAAATCACAATATTCAATAAGATCGTCGCTAAAGTTATAATACGATATGAAACTCTCTTTTGGAGAGATCAAAACCTACGATATGAAACTCCCTTTTGGGGAGATCAAAACTCACCCTTTTGGGGCGATCATCAACTTAATCACTTCTTTTGGAAGATGAAAAAGACGATTTACGAACAAAGATTACAACTTTAACGACGTTTAACGATTTAGCACAAGGATATTCAACCAAACTAACACAAATCACATCCCCTAACTACGTCAAACCATGCACAATAACAATTTAGCTACTCATGGTGCAAGAATAAACAAGTTTCATAGCAAAATACATTGATCTAATAGCAAAATACGATGAAAAACACCAAAATACGGGGTTTAAGTTAAGAAATATATCACCTAATCTCCTTGCAAAGACACCAAAACTCTCTGGAAATAAGAAAATAGCCTCTGGAATTTTACAGAATTTTTCCCTGGCGAAATACGGCTCCTAGAGCCTCCAATACGCTCAAAATACGCTCAAAATCTGCTTGTATCCGCCCAAAAAACCCTAAATATGCTTATATAATAGGCATTGCGGGTTTAAGAAGCTTATTGGGTTCACTATCCACACCCGCATCAAACCCAAACTCATCCAGACCGTAGATCCCGATCGGAGCAAACCTGGGCCGTTGGATAATTGCGGATTGAACCACGGAGCGACACGTGGCCTTTGAGATTCGTGCACCCGCAACCCGCTTCGCGTTCGCGTCAGAATCCGCCTTGGCCGTCCGATCTTGCATCAATGGCTCACGCGGAGCCACGTCGCCTCTTCAGCTTTCAATTTGCGGGGCTAACGACGCCCGTTGGATCGACGACGTGCGGTGCGGATGTCTCCACGTCGCCCCCTTAATATTCGAACGCGGGATGAATAGTAGCCGTTGGATGCGGCGGGATGCGGCTGGATTAGTGACGCGTGGCCAAAAGCTGGCGATTCTTTGATCCGCCTTCGGGGTCGCTCCTCTCCGTTGGATTCGTATCCAACGGTCCATATAGTTCCACGTCGCCGCTTCCATTTGCGCTTAATGACTTGCGTAATAATTTCTAGCCGTTGGATCTTGACCCAACAGTGAGTAGATTTTCCAAGCGCCGATAATTTCGCGTCGTGCGATTAGGTGTGGAGCGTTAGGATGGCGCCACGTGTCAGCAGCGGATAGGCTGGCGGCCGTGTATTCCGTATTTCTTGCGTATTTCCTCATTTAAATGGTATTCTGCATTCAAAAATTCATAGTAATTAGCACAGATCTCAGAAAAATACAAATAAATAGTCATTGGAATTGTGAGATCGAGACCAAGCTAGGAAAAATATAAAAAGTACAGAAATACTTCGTTAATTGCTGTTTTCTGCTCAAATAGTGTGTTTTCTCTAATAAATAAATGTGTAGAAAATACGTATGAATTAGAGAACAATGTAGCATCACATGAGCACAAAATAGGGCTAAATAGGGGGTTAAATATGTAATATTGAACCCGAATCATGGACCTATTTTGGTCCTTTGAGGTGGCGTAATGGGAACGTAGACTGCAGAACCAAACACTCTTAAATGAGAGATATTCGGAGGTGCACCATACGCTTGCTGCATCAGTGATAAAATATGGCCGCCAGAGAGCTGTATTCTGATAAGTGATGCGGCATGCAATATGGAATGGCCCCAAGCATCCACAAGCAACTGAGATTGCATCAGTAATAGACGTGAAATCCATTGCAGTCTCTTTATCAGAGAATCTGCTACCCTATTTTGGGTGTGTACATGTGCTACTGGATGTTCAACTTCGATGCCAATTGCTTGGCAATAGTCTTGAAAGACTTGAGAAGTGAATTCTTCTGCATTATCAAGATGTAGTTTCTTGATATGTTTATAGGAGAAATGAGCCCGCAACTTAATTATTTGTGCCAAAAAATTTGAAAAAGCTAAGTTGTGGGTGGACAAGAGGCACACATAAGACCATTTTGATGATGCATCTATCAGTACCATAAAGTACCGAAATGGGCCACTTACGGGGTGAATAGGACCGCAAGCATCCCCATGTATTCTCTCCAAGAAGCTAGGAGACTCTAATCCCACTTTCAGTAGTGATGGTCTCGTTATTAGTGTACCCTTGAAACAAGGCAGACATGTAAAATCACCCTTCTGAAGAATCTTCAGGTTCTTCAGATTATGGCCAAAAGATTGGGTGATGACGCGGTGCATCATTACTGATCATGGGTGACCAAGTTTGTTATGCTAAAGTATGAATTCTAGCAACGAAAGGCACTTCTCGTGCACAATCAAATTAGCTTCTATAGGTTTAATATGAGTATGATAGAGACCCGACGGGACTCCCTTAAATCACTCTAAGACAATTTTTAAACCGTCATTTGACGAGTAACATACAGATGTTCATCCTCATGTATATCTATAGTTTCTAAGTGATATCCGTTTAAACGAATATCCTTGAAACTTAATAGTTTCCTGTTTGATTTAGGAGAGAAAATTTATTATTAGTCTCGTGTTATTTGGGAGCAAAATTATTGCTTCACTAGATCCTTCAATTATTTTTGACAGTCCTAAAATAGTGATTACAGGACCATCATAATCATTTAAGCTAATAAAATAAATTTTTCGTGAAGGATTGTGTTCGTCGAGGCACTGTCCACTAGGAAGTCACACTTCATCTATAGATAATGAATTCAATACTTTAATAAAAGGAAGACATTCATTATTGAAAAGATAAAGATTAAGCAAACTACAGATGAAGTACTGATAATAGATTACGTAAATGCATAACAGATAAATATAACATCAGTTTAGGAGGTCTTCATTCTCGAAATCATCCATTTTGAACTTTGTTGACGGCTGGTTTTCTACCAGATTTGTTTCAACGGGAGACTTCAGGCTCGCCTGATACAGATCTTGGAGGTGTCGTGGAGTACGATAGTTTCTGGACCAATGTCCAGTCATGCCACATCTGTGGCATCTGTCCTCCCAATTATTCTTGGGAATATATGTCTGTAGAGTGTTCTTTTTCTTCCACTGGAGCTTCTTCTTTCCCTCATTATTGTTGCTCTGAGGAGGGTTGTTATTCTGGGGAGGACATCTGGCCTGCTCTTAGGGCATTCCCTTTGTTGAATTTTCCCTTCTGTTTGTTCTTCTGCTTCTGGGAAGAAACTCTGTGAGCCTCAGGGAGAGAAGCTGAGCCTGTAGGGCATAGGTTATGTATGGCCAATAGTAAGTCTCTGTTCTGCTCTGCCATGAGAAGGTAGCAGTGCAGGTCAGAGTACTTGGTAAAGTTGTATTCACGGTGCTGTTGCATGCGGATTATATCCTTCTCATGGAAGGATGTGTAAGTTTCTTCCAGCATGCGTTCTTCCGCCACTTGTTCACCACACAACTTTAGGCGTGAGGTGATATTGTGAAGTGCTGAGTTATACTCGGCAACGGACTTGAAGTCCTGAAGTCGGAGATTTTTCCACTCATAACATGCACATGGGAGGATCACATCTTTCTGATGCTTATACATGTCCTCCAGTGCAGTCCACAGCTCTAGTGGATCTTCTACAATGAGATATTCGGCCTTCAGGGTCCAATCAATATGTCGCCTGATATAGATTATGGCTTTTTGCTTTATCTACATCAGAGACTATTGGTGTAGAAGCTACCTCAACAGTGCCTGTTGATGTGGGCACATAAGTAGAGATTGTGGCCATTAGGCCCTGTGCGTGCAAGTAGAACTTCAGGTCCACATATTAGCTCAGATAATTCTTTCCAGCCGCATCGAGAACTTCAAAGTCGACGCTCGCTATTTTTGCCATATTATCTATGCATTTAAAATAACATGAATTAATAATAAATCATATTAAAAATTCATGTAAAATTAATTAATTAATTGTGTGGATTGGCCAGTCACTATATAATAAAGTCCAAAGCCCATAAGTTATACAGTCCAGAGAATACAAAAGACTAAAATAGAAAAGTACAACTTGGAAACCCATTGGGGTCCATGCAACCTTGCAATTTGGCCTCCGTATTCAAGGAAAGATACTCCAGTCTTTGGCTTATACAAATATATCCTCACTACAATTTCTCTCAAAAAAGAAAAGAAAATGCGAGGAATATAAAATGGTGACAAACTGGCCGATCCAAAACCACAACGTAATTTATTAAACTTCCACGTAATTTATAAATTATGCAACAAATACAAACATAAATAATTACGCAACATCACATGCAAGTTATTTATATGGAAAAATTAAAATATTTAATAATTACTTAGGCCACGTGGAGACATATCATGCGCCGTTAGGTTAGATAACTAACGGCAGAGCGATCTCGGAACCTTTCATAATTATTAAACATAAAAATACTAATTAATCCAAATGTAATAATAATGCAAATAGTGATGTTATTGATATTATATGGACCAAAAACAAAAATCATCCCAAAAGTAATATATTAATGAAATACATCAATCATCCAGATTTTCAGAATTTTCCAGTAATTTCTGGTATTTTCTGATATTTATCCAGATTTAATTGAATTTTCCAGCAACATTTCACATATTTGTTTTAATTTATATTTAAAACAAAATGATAATATACCCCAATTAATAAATAAAAGCCATTAGGCTTGCTGTGGGCTTCAGGCCCAACAGCCAATAAAAATATGTAATAGTTTTATTGTTAATAAAGGGGTTAAAGGGCTATTGTTAATAGCCTATATGTGAAATGTTGCATTATATATTCTTTACACTAAACCTAGGGTTTAGGCCAGCCGCCTAAAAATTGAAACTGAAATCAGTTTCATCATCTCCCCAATCCACAATTTCGCCGACTACCCTCAAACCCGAGTTCCCGCAGCCGTTGGTGTCGCTGCTGATTTGCCGCGCCAAGCTGCCAAAGGACCCACTCCGTTCTGGGAGGGGATGCATAGCTAGATGCCCCCGACATTAAGGAGCCCCCAGACGGGGGGCGGCGCAGCGGGAGGAGCCCCCCTAACAGAGGGGGGCGGTGCTTTTGGACCCCCCGACAAAAGGGGTGAGGTGCTTTTGGTCGCCCCCCGACATGGTGGCATGGCGAGGAGCCCCCCGAATAGGGGGGTGGCGAATGGATGAGCTCCCACGACAGGGGCGACGCAGGCGACGAACCCCCACAACAGGGGGGCGGTGCAGGCGATGAGCCCCCCGATAGAGGGGGCCGTGCGAGGATGAGCCCCCCGACAGGGGGCGGTGTAGGCGACGAGCCCCCCCGGACAGGGGGCGGCTTGAAGGAGAACCACCCCCGTCTGGGGGGTGGCGCTGCAGAGGAGGCCCCCTTCGGGGGGGAATTAGGGGAAAAGCAGATGGATTTTTTGTTTTTTGTTTTTTTATATTTTTGATATGTTGCTTTGATTAATACAATCAACATACATATGTAATAAAAATAAAATAAAATTTATGGTCCATAATCTATATCTACGGGAAAAGAAATATACCTCTAGACCAATGATCTAGGAAAGAAACAATAAAATCCGTAGATAGAAAAATAAAATCCCCGCTCCCACAATGCCTTGCAGGTAATCAATCGCTCGTCGCCACAGCAACAAGATTCCTTCGCAAGAGGGAAATATACGTGGGGAAAATGAAAATTGTGTGGCTCAAAGAATTTTTTTCTCTAGAGTGTAATCGTGCTGATAACGTGTTTGGAAAGAGCCACCATGGTAATAGTGTTGGAACTTATCCAACTAAGTTGGATCTTAATCCAACGTTGGGCTAATATGCGATAAATAATTATATAGTGCTATGCCGTCATATTAAGCCCAATTTATTAGTGATCTGATTTAATTGATTAAATGGGCTAAATGAGTTAAATATGATGTGGGGCCTTTATGTGTAGAGACTATTAGGCTTCAACTCGTTGGGCCGAGTTGGAAACCCTAGGGCTATGGAGGCTAGCCTATTTATACTTGCGGTCATGATCCCCGGAATACACGAAAAAAGAGAGGCGTCTTTTCAGCTAAAGGGATTCTCCAACGGTTGATTCGTGATATTCTGGAAGATCATCCGCTGCGTCCTCTAGACCGTCAATCTCATGGATTCAGGTATGATCCCTATCAGAGGAGGTAATGATTTAAGGTTCCGCATGTTCTATCTAGATCTGTGTAATTAGGCTTATACACAAATCTAGATCTTTAGTTTCTACAAGTGGTATCAGAGCATGCATGCTGTGGATCTTTAATTCTCTGCCTGTTCGTAGTAGATCTGATAAAAATTCGATTTTTAATCTGTTTTAAATACGGATCTGTGAAAATTTGAGTTTTTTGATTGATTTTTCACTATTTTAAAAATAAATATTACGAACCCTAGATCGGGTGCGGCCTGCCGGCCGCCGCCCGACACTGTGAAAGAGATCGGCACCGGCAACACCGGTGCCAACAAGGAACAGCAAGGGGCGGCACAGCCACCCCTGTCGGACATAAGGGAAGGGGGCAGGGGGGCGGCTGCCCCCCCCCCCTCTTCGGGAAAAAGGGTCAACAAAGGGGGGCGGCACCGCCCCCCATTAGGGCTTTGGCAAAGGGGGCGGCAATTGGGTTTCAGAGGGGGAGGCCTCGTGCCGCCCCCAGTAGTATCATCCGGTGATGAGGGGTGCCCTAACCCCCCGTTCGCCGACAAGAGCAGACCCCCCACCTTCGGTGGGGGTCTGCCGCAATCGCAGGGAAAAGGAGGGCCTCGGCCGCCCCCGTCGGCATTTATAAACGGAAAGGGGCGGTGGTGCGCCACCCCATTAGGACCCGAAGAAAACGGGAAAGGGGCGACGATGCACCGCCCCAATAGGACCCGAAAATGGGGGCCGGCGCTCCGCTGCCCCTGCCCGATCGCCGGAACCGCAAGTGCCTCCTGGCGTCTGCGCGACAGAAAAGGGGCGGCCCTTGCCGCCCCTGTCAGATGCTGCCGGCACCGGCCCCCCTGTCGGCGCCGAAGGTAAGGGGGCGGCGGCGGCCGCCCCCCTTGGGATGGCAAAATTCCTGCTAGGGTTTCTAACCCTAGCAGGCTTTGGGCCAAATTTGGGCCCAATCAGATTGTTTTCAAAAAAATTTAAAAATTTCAGCATATGGGCCTTAATTTTGGGCCTGTTTTGGCCACTCCTCAATTTTGGGCTTAAAATGAATATTTTGGTGCCTGTGAACTCTATTTTAGGGCTATTCTTATTCTTTTGAAGCCCCATTTCAGTAATATTAATGCGCAGATAATCAGATGAAATAAATGGCCATCATGTGTCTATTTCCTCATTCGGTTTTATTTGTGTGTTAAATTAAGTTCATTCCAATTTTAATTCTTTAGGCAAAATTCATATGTGTGTGTGTGTGTGTGTATGTATATATATTAATGTATGTATGTATGTATGTATTCCAATTTTATTTCGGAATGTAAACGGATTTAATACATACATTGTATGATTAGTTGCCTGAATGAATTTGAATTGGATCATAGGAGTAAATAAAAGTTTTTCATCTATACTTCTCCTTGTTAAGAAAGTCAGTATTAATTGTGCTATAATAAATTCAAATTTTGCTTATGTATTTTTTGAAGTGACTTGGTGTAATCATCATCTCGCCAAAGTGGGCTCTGTTGATTGCATCATTTCATTTCTTAAATACAAAAGGAATTTTGTGTGCATATTTTAATCATGAATGCTACATCGGCCCAAAGGCAGATTACCGTTCTATGCTAATTTATCCACACCTGTAGCAATAAATAAGTGATGATTGTTGAGACTTATGCATGCAATTTTAATTCGGTCCAAAGGAAGATTTAATCTTGGCATGTTAATTATTGTCTTTATTTGATTACTGCGACAAGATATCATTTGCTAGTTAATAAATTATCCAAAGATAAATGTTAAGCTAGTTGGGGATATCTTGAGATGGGAACATGCAATTTGAATTTACAATTTTGCTTCACAAATTAATACTTATGTTAGCATGTTTGTCTATGTTTATTGTCCTATTTTTCAGCTGCTACTCCCGCAAATATTACTGCTAGCTTAAACTCAATTCCGATGCTTAATGGCTCAAATGTTAAATCTTGGAAAGAGAACTTGCTTATAGTTCTTGGGATACTAGATCTGGACCTTGCGATTAGAACTAACTGTCCCCCACTTACTACGGAAAAGAGTACCTCTGAGAAAAAGAGGGAGTATGAGAAGTGGGAAAAGTTTAATCGCACGTGTATCATAATCATGAAGAGAGCCATCCTTGAAGCTTTTCGGGGCTCTATGTCTGATTCGATCACGATAGCTAAATGTTTCCTTACAGATATTGAGAAAATGTTTGTCAGAAATGAAAAGGCAGAAATTGGTACAATTCTGATAAGCCTGATCTCAATGAAGTACAAAGGGAAAGGCAATATAAGGGAATACATTCTGGAACAGTCCCATCTTGCTTCAAGGTTGAAAGCACTTAAGCTTGACCTCTCTGAGGACCTGCTTGTGCATTTGGTATTAATATCCCTTCCTACACAGTACAATCAGTTTAAGGTGAGCTATAACTGCCAGAAAGAGACTTGGTCTCTGAATGAGCTCATCTCTCACTGTATACAGGAAGAGAAAAGACTAAAGCATGATAAGACTGAAAGTGCAAATGTTGCCTTTACCCCTAAAGACAATCAAAGGAAAAAGGGAAAGGAAGTTGCAGTTACAGCCCCACTAGGAAACAACAAAAGAAGCCTGTTAAGGCTGTCAAGAAAGATAGTTGTTTATTTTGTGGTGCTGAAGGGCGTGTGAAGAAGCAGTGCACTAATTACCACGCCTGGCGTGCTAAGAAAGATACTCTTCTCAATTTGGTTTGTTCAAAATTTAATTTAACGTATGTACCTATAGACACTTTATGGTTAGACTCTTGTGCTACTACTAACATCAGTGCGTCTATGCAGGGCTGCCTGAACTGCCGAAAGCCAAATGATGCGGAAAGATTCATCTTTGTGGGCGATGGCAAGAAGGCGAGGGTTGCTGTACTTGGGGATTTCAGATTATCTTTAAGAACTGGAAACCATTTGGATTTGCTTAAGACTTTTATTGTACCGTCTTTTAGACGTAACTTAATTTCTATTTCTGCATATGTCTCTCAATTCCATATTAATTGGTTCTGGTTATTTATCTGAGTATGATAATCTGTATATGCTTGATACAATTGCTACAAATGAAACATTGCATGTGGGTACACATGGTTTAAAGCGTAAATTAACCGTTCAGGTTCGTTATGGCACAAGAGATTAGGTCACATCTCCAAAAGGAGAATTGAGAGACTTGTGTCAAACGATATTCTCAAACCTTTAGATTTTTCATATTTTGATGTCAGTATTAATTGTATAAAGGGAAAACAAACTAATAAAAGGAGATTTGAAGCCAAAAGGTCAAATAACATCTTAGAACTCATACATACAGATATTTGCAGACCATTCCCTTCGGTTGCATGGAGTGGTCAGTAATATTTTATAACGTTCATAGACGACTTTTCAAGATATGGATACATTTATCTCATACATGAAAAATCTCAGTCTTTGGACACGTTCAAAATTTTTAAGGCCGAAGTTGAACTCCAACTATGCAAGAGGATTAAAACTGTCAGATCTGACCGTGGTGGTGAATACTACGGCAAATATGATGATTCAGGTGAACAACGTCCAGGACCATTTGCTAAATTCCTAGAAGAATGTGGTATTGTCCCACAGTACACCATGCCCGGTTCGCCCACTGTGAATGGTGTAGCTAAAAGACGAAACAGAACGCTTAAGGACATGGTAAGAAGTATGATTAGTCGTTCTTCTTTACCAGAAAGACTCTTGGGAGAAGCATTGAAAACTGTAGCTTATATACTTAATCGGGTCCCAACTAAAGCAACTAATAAAACGCCATATGAGCTTTGGACGGGAAAATCACCTATTCTAAAGCATATGCACATATGGGGATGTCCAGCTGAGGCAAAGCCTTATAGACCTTCTGAAAAGAAGCTAGACACACGGACAATTGGTTGTTATTTTATTGGGTATGTTGAAAGATCGAGGGGTTACAATTTTACGATCCCACAAACAAGAATATTTTTGAGACTGGAAATGCCAGATTCCTTGAGGATACCGGGTTTGTGGGAGAAGATTTAGGAAGAGACATTGTTTTTGAAGAGGAATATGTAGTTATTCCCACAGGTGATCTTGTTATTGATCAGGATTCTATTCCTATTATAGAACAAGACACAAACATTCAAGACAATGTTGTTGCTCCTCCCATTTAAGAAGAACAAACACTTGCACCTCAAGAAACATTGCCATTAAGGAGATCCATTAGGGAGAGGAGAAATGCAATATCAAGTGACTACATTGCATATCTTCAAGAACATGAAGTTGATATTGGTGTGATGGAAGATGATCCAATCAACTTCCATTAAGCCAAAAATGGTTCTAACTCTCTAAGATGGATATATGCCATGAATGAGGAAATAAAGTTGATGAAAGACAATGCGTTTGGGATCGTGTCCCATTACCTAAAGACGTGAGGCCCATTGTTTGTAAATGGATATTTAAAACCAAGAGGGATTCAAAAGGTAATGTGGAAAGATATAAGGCACGTCTTGTTGCTAAGGGCTTTACTCAAAAGGAAGGCATTGATTATAATGAGACTTTCTCTCCGGTTTACACGAAAGACTCACTCAGGATACTAATGGCATTAGTGGCTCATTTTAACCTTGAGTTACACCAGATGGATGTTAAAACAGCATTCCTTAACGGGGACATTGATCAGGAGATTTATATGGTGCAACCAGAAAACTTTGTGTCGGGAGACCCAAAGAATATTGTTTGCAAACTTAAGAAATCCATCTATGCACTCAAACAGGCGTCCTTACAATGGTATTTTAAGTTTCATCACATTATCATCTCATTTGGCTTCGAGATGAATTTGGTTGATGAATATATATACCATAAGTTCTGTAGGAGTAAATTTACGTTTCTGGTTTTATATGTCGATGACGTTTTACTTGCCAGTAACAATGAAGGCTTATTGCATGAAACCAAGAACTTTCTAGCTAATAACTTTGAGATGAAAGATCTTGGTGGTGCATCTTTTGTATTGGGAATTCAAATACATCGAGATCGTTCTCGAGGTATGCTTGGATTATCACAAAAGGCCTACATTGAAAAGGTTCTGCAAAGATTTGGCATGAAAAGTTGTAAACCATGTGATACCCCAGTATCTAAGGGAGACAAGGTTGGTCTCAATCAATGCCCTAAAAGTGAAATTGAGATAACACAGATGAATGATATTCCTTATTCTTCAGCAGTATGGAGTATCATGTATGCTTAAGTATGTACACGTCCAGACTTGGCGTACATTACAGGAATGCTTGGCAAATACTTGAGTAATCCAGGATTGGACCATTGGAAAGCAGTCAAAAGGGTCTTACGGTACTTACAGAGGACAAAAGGATGCATGCTTGTATATCAAAGGTCGGAAAAGCTTGAGATCGTTGGATATACCGACGCTAATTTTGCTGGATGTAAAGACAGTATGAAATCTACTACAGTCTATGTTTATACATTAGCAGAAGGCGCCATTTCTTGGAAGAGTGCTAAAAAGACTATTATAGCCGCTTCCACTATGGCTATAGAATTCATCGCTTGTCATGAAGCATCCAATCATGATCTATAGCTATGGAATTTTGTCACGGGGCTGCGAATTGTAGATGGCACTGAAAGGCCACTCAAATTATTTTGTGACAATATGTGTGCAGTCGCATTTGCCACTAACAACAGGAGCTCGGCTAAATTAAAGCATATTGATATCAAGTTCCTGATTGTTAAAGAGAGAGTTGGAAATAAACAGTTGCCTATATAGCACATTGGGCATGTTCCTCGTATGGGTGTCACGTCATCTGAAGATATTCAGTTTTAGTGGGAGTTTGTAATTTTGTAGTGCTCTTATTTTTGACAACATTTCAGCCTTCAGTTTATGCATATTTGGTTTATGGTTTATTTCTGCAAAAATAAAGTTCAGTTTTTTAGTTTGGCTTCATATTTCAACTCTATGTCTATAAATGTGTATGAAAATATATGTTTATGTTTATGATCTCACTAAGGTTGAGGAGGATCAGTTGGAAATAGACATGTTAGATCACATCATATGTAATTTCCACGCTACACATCCACTTCATAATTCATGTCATTCTTGTGTATTAGCACGATGACCACTGATGGGTCGAGCTGCAATTGCTGCGGCGAAGATCTCCTTGATCCCTTGCTAATATAATTGATGGACCGGTTTGTTTTGACTCATTAAAGAAATGACAGTAAGTTAAACTCTTTTTTGGTTGTATGCACAACAAAATATAATTATAAAGTTTAGCATATAGCCCAAGTGGGAGATTGTTGGAACTTATCCAACTAAGTTAGATCTTAATCCAACGTTGGGCTAATATGCGATAAATAATTATATAGTGCTATGCTGTCATATTAAGCCCAATTTATTAGTGATCTAATTTAATTGATTAAATGGGCTAAATGAGTTAAATAGGTTGTGGGGCCTTTATGTGTAGAGACTATTGGGCTTCAAATCGTTGATGGTCCGAGTTGGAAACCCTAGGGCTATGGAGGCTAGCCTATTTATACTTGCGGTCATGATCCCCAGAATACACAAAAAAAGAGAGCCGTCTTTTCTACGTCCCGTCGCTAGGAGAGAAACTGGGAGAAAGCTAAAGGGATTCTCCAACGGTTGATTCGTGCTATTCTAGAAGATCATCCGCTGCGTCCTCCAGATCGTCAACCTCATGGATTCAGGTATGATCCCTATCAGAGGAGGTAATGATTTAAGGTTCCGCATTGTAACGGTCGGTACTCACTATTCGTTATACGGTTGTGAGTATAGCAATTTCGGGTACCTGATTGGTTCGTTGCTGTGTATGTGAGTCGTGCCGTTGAGTCGATAGGGCCATAGCACCTTGGTTGCATCCTTAGCAAGCCAACCCCGACGTGTGCCCAACTTGAAATTACTGTCGCCTTTGGACCCCGTATCCTTTATATGCTTTACGTGCACGTAGTCTTGTTCATGCACGTATTTATTGTAGACTTTGTCTGTATCCAAACACTATGGTGTGATATGTCGTTGTGACCCTCTCGGAGAGTATTAAACTGTGGCGCTAATTTGGAACGTCATTTCACGGGTCGTTCTCCCACGATTTGACTTTGTTTGACGAGACGTCACGATTTTCACTTTTGTCGTGAGGCCTTTTTATTTTTAGTTTCGTTTCTCGTCATTGAAATTGTGATCCGTCTTCTCTGTCTTCTTTCTCTCGTTGTCTCGGTCACCTCAGTATTTATTTCACAATTTTTGGGCTTCGTTTGACCTATTTTCACTTTTCGCCCAACCTAATAATCGGACTAACCCTAAGTTTCATATAGTATTTTGTCCCTAATAAAATCATTAATAATAATATCATCTTAACATTAATTTTGACTCAGCCCACTCTTGGTCTTGGCCGCACACAACCCAGGGAGAGAGGGAGTGATGTGAGTTTCTCTTTTAAAATTCTTAATAACAAATTCTTAACCAATTAAACCCTTGAACTAGTCCTAGCTTACCCTATCCCAATCCCCTACGTTTCAGCCCATCACGTGAGCCCCTCCCCTCTATAAAATTTAACATAGGCTAGCTTTTGTTTTCACAGCCAAATCATCAAGCGCCGGCCCTAAATAACATCCCACGCAACACAAAACCCCCGAGCACCCCTCTCTCACCCTCTCGACCCACGCATGGCGGTCAGACCACCGCCGACCGGCCTTAGTCCCTCGCCACGACCCTCCTCCGTTGCCTGCGCCACCGTGGGGCCCCGCTGTTCGCCGGAGCTCCGCTGATAGCCGCTGCAAGCAGCCGCAATTCGCAGCAGCAGCAGCAACCAACCACCGCCGCTGCCGCTGCCGTTGTCGCTGCCACCGTCGACGGCCTCCAACCGCCACCGTCGACCCCCCTCTAGGCCCCCGCTGTCGTCTGGGTTTCCCCCTCAGGCCGCTGCAACTCTGAAACAACGATCCATCGCTGTTTTGCGTGTTTAGCGACGTATCAACGCATCGCTGAGTTCTCACCGTACCCTCTCACTGTTGGGGTTTTCCGACAGCCCTCTACCTCTCCTAGGGGTGTTTTCCGATGTCACGAACATCCCCTACGACGCTCAATGTCGTAGACTTCGTGTACGTCGAACCGTTCATCTCGGTTCGTTATTACGGCTTCCCGGGAGCCGTGAAAACGCCTACCGACCTATTACCCGCTGTTTGGAATCTTGTTCGCTGATTTGGTCGCTGCCCGAGAATTGGCGAGTGTGGAATCTTATTTGGAATCTGTACGAGGAGTGTTTTCTATTATTCCAACTCCTGGCGTCGCTACCCGACGCCAGTGTAGCTCTCCCCGGCAACGGCGCCAAAAACTTGGTCGCACCCCGGATACACGTCCCGAGGCGTCGGTTGTAGTTTTACCGCAAGCGCACGGTATAGCGGCGAGCGGGTATCGAACACAGGGAGGACGAATGACCGTGCTTGCTCCTGATCCACCTGGCTATTTATGAACAGAGAGAGATAATTGCCTTGGGCGATCCTGTCACAATCGTCAGACAAATTTGCGAAATATCAAATCAAATAAAGAACGTCTAGGGAAAGGGGAATCCCCACTACTCACCGTATTTCATAAGTGTGGTTCGCCGGTATCGAAATCGCTAGTATGAGAATTTGGATGAACTAGTTGCAACTAAATGTGGAACCAAGCTCACGCTCTCGCGCTGTTGCCGGTCTATAGCTATCCTAGGCTTGGGTCCAATCTCTTGCAAACCCTAGCCTAGGGAAGCTAGCATTAGGATCAACATCATCGTCCAATTGCGCACCGAGCCCAATCTCTTGCAAACCCGGTCCACAATCTAAATTGGGATAGTTCCTACCCGTCCAATCTCTTGCAAACGGGTATCGGCACGGAATCGCAACCGGAGGTCCTAGTATCGGTCCAATCTCTTGCAAACCGATACTTCGGAAATCCAATTCCAACCCAATTCGGATTTCTAGGGCTTCCTATCAGATTGGGATCCAATCTCTTGCAAATCCCAATTGATATAAATACCTAGCTATCCGTAGTAATTCGATCCCAATCTAATCCCTAATAACAATCCTAGCTCAATTTCTACCAATTCAACACAAATAGGAAATAGGGTTTGTAGGGTTCATCCCCACGCCCCGAGACGTGGAGACTACTCACAAATCATAGCAATAGCACAAAAATAATCAATGAAATAGGCAATGGAATTCATCACAACAATGATATAAACAATAAAAATAGAGTTTTTGGGGAAGAACAATGCAAACCAATGTAGATCTTCAATTAATCCAACAAAAATCCAAGTTTTTCTCCTCTCCAATCACAATTAATAAAGCTAAAAAGTAAACTCCAAAAAGCTGCAAAAAATCTGAGAGATGGCTCCCTAAACTAGGGTAAAAACAGAGCTTAAATAGCCCCAAAAATCGTCTAAAAATCCTGACCAAAATGCCCCTGCACAGCCTGTTTTCCGCAAATTTCGCTACAGGCAGCGCATCGCACTCGGCCGAGTGACAAAAGTCGCTCGGCCGAGTGAAAACCCTGTCATTTTTCCAGTAAGTCGGGGGCTTCAGGGGTCTTCAGTTCGGGGGCGGCTCGGCCGAGTGAGTTGTCGTCACTCGGCCGATGACTTCAAGGCACTCGGGCGGACGTAATAATCCACTCGGCCGAGTGGGTCTTCTGAAGCTCAGATGGCCGAAAAACAGTAACTTCGATATTCTGGAGGGGCTTCGTCTGGGCGCCACTCGGGCGGACGTGGTATCGTCACTCGGCCGATGTGGTCTCCGTCGCTCGGCCGAGTACACATGGAAATCGTGTCTGAACGGGTCGGCCGAGCAGTGTCTCGCTGGTCGGCCGAGTGGCTCCTCCACTCGGCCGAGTGGGACACAAAAAATGCCCAAACTGATTGTTTTGGCCTCCTCGTCGCTCCTGCGACGTCCATTCTTCTTCCGCTCCTCTCCAACAGCAAAATACCCCTCGGGGAGGTCGTCGGTGGCCGTCTATCGTGAGCGCATCTCATGATCACTCCAAATCGCGCCAAATCACCTGAAATGCGACAAAAACAACAAAGCGTGAAAAGCATCGCAATATCGTCGATATATCGTGAAAAACATGATTTGGGCGATCTAAATGGCATGCAAACATGCGGAAAAAAGGTGTAAAATAAGGAGTGATCAGCGTCGCTACCCGACGCCAGTGTAGCTCTCGTGTCGTGTAAGGGTAAATTTCTGAACACTTAGGACCCCCAACACATCCATGTTAAACAAGATAAAAATCAGTAATTTTATTGTCTGGTAATTCACTAATAAAGATAATTTAATTTGGGACTGTAGGCTGGTGGATCTGAGCACATATGTAGACTGGACTGTTAGGACGGTCTATTCAGAACGATTGATTGCAGGCAAGTGAAACTTACCAGTTCTTTGTTTAGTCCGTGCTTTAGGCCATTTCTTGTTTTAGGCGTAAAAGAGACTAGGCGACGAAATGATACTCGCCTAGACGCAATTTTAAGATCTAGCTTGACAACGAAGCTAGATCTGTCACCCTGCGATGTCATTCATGTATTATTGCCTGTCACGTTTAATTTTCATATCTGTATGCTCATTATTTTTGCTCTGCCATGCCTGTCACGTTTAAATTCCATGTCGGTACACACTTCATCTGTAAACTTGCCATGATATGTCATCCATGCTTGAATGCTGCATTCGTAGCACATGCTACGGTACTTCCTTGTTCAGGCTAGGCACCTGCGTTGCAGGCACAACCCTATGCCAAATACACTTCCTGGCTCGTGAACCAGAAGCAGGCTACATGTGTTGGTCAAAAGCCAATGCCCGATACACGTGGAGGGGTAGGGATAAGCGATCACTTAAGCTTAGGAGTTGGCCCGTACAACCACTCCAGCCAAAAGGCGTAATCTCTGAGCACGACGTGATTACTTGACTTGTAAAATCTGTGTGAATGTTTTAGTAGCGTTGCTACCCATGTCATGTTAAACTTGTTGCCATGTTAAACTTGCTGCCATGTCATACTTGTTGCATTATCTTATTTGTTGCATCCATGCATTAAACTGTCATGTCATCGCACATTTTAGAACTGCTAGGTTGCTTTCCTTCTTTTAGTTTCCTTGTACAAGTCTCTTGTAGACTTGCTGACATGTGCCCTCGTCTCTTTTGGGTGTCGCATGTTAGTTGCTGAGCCCGTTGCTGAGGACAAGCTGATATTGAGCCTGGGTCCACCGTTGACATGGAGTACGAGGACACCGGCGACCAGTCGTAGAGACGTAGTTCTGTGTTGCTTCTGTTTAGTTCTTGTTAGGTTGTCGGTGTGTAGCACCTTTCCTTTTCTGTACTTTTGTTTCTGTTGGCCATGTTTGGGCCTTTTAGACTCTTCTTTTTAGCCTGGTGGCTTTTCTGTTTGTTGGAATTTATTGTGGACATTCTGATATTTGAATAATTATATTATTTGTATCTTTTCTTTATTATTATCTTTGTTCTGTTTCGCATTTGTAAGGACATATACTTGGTCATTCCAGACGCTTTACAGACTGGAGCCTCACAGCTCCAAGTCTGAGCGGACTTCTCACGCCTCGCCTCCATTTTAGGGAAGCGGGTCGTGACACGCATGTTCTATCTAGATCTGTGTAATTAGGCTTATACGCAAATCTATATTTTTAGTTTCTACAAATAGCCTATGGTCTCCTTTTATTGAATTCATAATAGAAGAGGGGAGACCATAAGTCTCTAGTAGTCTAAAAGGTTCACCCTAATGCTTGGTAGTGGGGTGTTATGTTGGATAAATGAGAGATGAGAGACCATAAGTCTCCCTCACGCATAACACATGTCAATTTCTTCAAACCTATTAATTATAGCATGATACATGCAAATAAATATGAGCACATATTGATATGTTATTTGGCATATAATTTAACCAGATAAAAATTATTATGAATATCATTACTGCATGGGTATTTATTATAGCATTTTTGATGGAATGATTTATATAAAGACGAGTTTTTATCTATAAAATATATTTGTGTTAATTAAGAATAATTAATGCTTATTTTGGCTTAATTGTTCTTCTTTTTTAACGAAAACATAAAGTGCGTGATGTATACAACAATAATAAAAAAATTAAAGAATTTTCTTCATATATAACAGTTAAAGAATGTATATTCATATTTACCTTTTTATTTAGCATGTACATGAGTTATATTTGTTGATTGTTAATCATGTCATATAGTCAGGACCGGTTTAAGCACAAATGAGGCCTAAAGGACAACAAAATATGAGGCCTAAGTATTAAAGCGAAATTTTTAGGAGTTTTCATATAACTGAATTAAGGACAGAATGACCCCGAGGGGGTTGGCTGAATGGGAAGTGTGTTCCTCTCCCCCAAGTGGCGAGGGATCGAGGAACGATGTCTACCTCGCTTAATTCCATCGACTAACCTGGTATGTAGGGTGTGGGTCAGGCTTGCATACCCCCGGTTTGGTACCTAACCGCCCCACGTGTGAGGCGGTGCGGGAGTCCAAGTCACAAAAAAACAAAAAAAAATTAGGCCAAAATTCCCTCCCAAACCAAACATGTTACAATCTTAAAATTAAAGGAAACAAATATCATGTTTTTAAATCAAACGCATATATTACATCACATATCACTGTGAAAATTACGCTCCCAAAGAGGGATGATATTGCCTCATACCAGATCTATTTATATCCCTACATTTTCTCCTACCAAAAATATTACTTCTCAAATATTTTTGATCTCAGATATTTATTCCATTCGAAATCTATTATCAGCATCTGAGATATTAAGCCCAACAACATTTCGGTCTATGTAATGAGCAATTTTGTTAGTTCTAGGTACTCATGTGATAAGCTAAGAGCTATGTGAATTGAGCAATTTTGAAAAAGGCATTATTGGTAATTTAAAAAGTGTATTAGCGGTGGTTTTATAAAAATAAAGTGGTTTGTAAACTGAGCAAAATGTCTGTTCGCATAGCATTCCCTTAAATTTGATGTAACTTAAAAAATTCAATAAAATAAAAGAAATAAAAACCTAATAAATAAATAAATAAAATAAAATGAAGACAAAAACCAAATTCATCGAAAAAAGTAAAAGAAAACGAAAACGAAACAGCTCAGTCAAAAGTCGAGACTACCGGATGATCCATTTTATTACATTGAAGCCCTCTTCATGGTTTCTGTGGAGTTCATCTGCATATTTGACAAAATTCAACATCGAGAGAGATAGGGATGCATTGGGTTGAAGCAGATCCATTCGATTTTGGTGAAAATATCTCGCTCCCTCGAAGGCAAATAACGATCTCGCCTTTTCTTTTCTTTTCCCTTTTATTTCTCTTTCTATTAATCTGTCAGTTTCTAATTTTCGTCTTTGTTCACTTGGGAAACTGCAGCGGGCACACATCAGTTGGGCTTATGAATAAAATGAAATATGACACCCTCTCAAAATTGGAGGCCTATAACGGCCGCCTAAGTGGCCTTATTGTAAACTCGGCCCTGCGTATAGTTTAACAGTCCATTAAATTTCCACACATAAACAATGTCGAAAATCAGATAAAGAAATAAAAGTTCAATTTTGATGATCGGTGATCAGTGCAGGAAAATTCCTATACTATATGCTCAACTGCTTTGTTCTTAAAACAAATATAAAATTTGTGGTTTAGTGGCTGTTCTTTTCGTGGATAGTTGAGGAAAAATTCTAAGAAACGCACTATTCACCAAATGTTCACCGAAATCCTTCTTCACATTCTCAGTTCGTGTTCTTTTGGGATGAATGAGAAATTGAGAATTTGGCTTACGTGGCGGTACGATTTGAGAATCCTTGGGGTACAAAGAAATCGGGATGTTTTGCTCGGATTACACCAGAATCCAACTTTGTGGTGGGTCCCTCTCTCTTCCATCTCCAATCAGAGCGCCTCATTCTCTTTTTGTTTTTTGTTTTTTTCTTCTGCTGCAACGCAGCACATGATTTGGGTGGGCCATTGTTATACACACATAGGATTAATCTTATCGAACTCATTTAATTACATTTAATTATAATCCGTATTAATTAGTTAGTTAGTATATTAATTAATTAATTTAGCTTTAATTATTTAGTTTAGGTTTAAATAGCACAAATTAGATTTCAGTAGACCCCACACCACTTTCCAACATACAAATTTGTTCAACCAAAAGAACACACTACACCGAGTGGGACCTATCTCAACTTTCCAACTCCACAATCCAACCACACTTTTCAACAAAAGAACACACTACACACCAATTTCTCTCTCATCAGATTCCTAACTTCTCAACTTTCCCAAATTTACTTTCAACGAAAGAACATGCCCTTATACACTTCTTTTAACACACACCTAATGCTAGTTTTTAAAAAGAAAATGACCGGACCTAAAACAGGCCGAGAGACATGACCATCCTGGTGGGATAATTGGGCCTACACCTAGACTAACCACCCGCAAGGCCCAAATTCACCGATCCAGCACACCACAAAACGGGTCGGATCCATAACAACATAGATAAACCCATTAACCCGTCTCCTCTCGTCAACCTAACCCTAAAGTGTCCCATCTCATCTCTTCAAGCGCCTCTATCTCCGTGAACCCTAACCCTAAAGCGTCCCGTCTCCTCTCTTCAAGCTCCTCCTCTGTCTCCGTGAACTCTAACCCTAAAGCGTCCGCCTGTCAGGGCACGTCGATTTTTTTTTGTTCCTTAAACCTTTGTTGGCTTTGAAATATCTTTTAAATCTTTTGAGTGTTGTTTTTGATCTATTTTAGGTTTAGTCATAGATCATGACAAATGATGGTGAAGCAAAAACGCTGGCTTACGTTGAGGAGACGGTGCTGAAGAATAGAAAAAACAATGAGGAGTGGGCTATTAAGCGGAGGGAGCGAGTCGCAGCTCAGAAGAAGTCCTACAAAGAGAGATCTAAGTCTGCCATCAAGAGGCCAGAGCAATTCGTCCAAGAGTATCGCGACAAAGTAACTCTCCATCTTCTTCTTGAAATGAGAAATCTGACCCCTAAAAAAAATGTTTTTGACATGTATTATGGATTATTGAAGCTCTTAAAATCGATAAGGATTCTGTCTTGGAATCTTTTTCTGTCCCAAGAATTTGAATTGCCTACTACCATTACTATCAAATAATGAATTATGATATAAGAGATGTTGGAAATGTTTAGAATAATTGTAAAATAACTGCACTGTGGTACTAAATTTACCATTAAACTTACAGGAATTGGATTTTGTTCGGATGAAACGGAGACTAAAGCTTAGTAAAATTTTCCCCACGGACCTGAAGTCTAACTTACTGTTCGTAATTCGCATTCAAGGGTGTGTTACCATATTATATAAGTTGTCTTCTTTTTTAACTCATTTATGTGGTATGCTCTGCTGATGTCTTTTATGTGCTGGTAGATGATTGTTTTATATCACCCTACTTTTTCCAGCTCAAAGGACATGCATCCTACAACAAGAAAAATGCTAAAGCGATTGAGGTTGAGACAAATCCTTACTGGTGTGTTTTTGAAGGCTAATGAATCGACTTTGAAAATGTTGCTCAGTGTAGATCCGTTTGTGGCATATGGGTAAGAACAGAATGGCAGTGTCACGTTAGCCTTTTATTTAACCTCTATGTATCACCAGTTTTTGATTATATGCTGTTTACAGTTATCCTAATGCAAAGAGCGTGAGGGATTTAATCTATAAGAAGGGTTGTGGCAAGGTAGACAACAATAGGGTTCCTCTTACAGACAACAATGTCATCGAGGAGGTATGTGACTCATACACAGTATTTATCAATGGCAAGTTTGAGATACATTCTTTTTTTAAGTTCAGAACCATTTGACTATCATTTTAAGACAGTATTGCATGGATGTTTATTTTTCGTTGCATGTCTACTTTACATATGATATGTGCTTATATATTTCAAAATTATTTTCAATAGGGGATAAAATCATGATATATCATATTCGATAAGCAAGTTTCTTGTTTGTCTTTCAGTAAGTGAACGCAAACAGGGTGTTTGCTTTGTGTCTTTGTGAAAATAATGCTACAGGTTACCAAATGTGCACGCTAATGTCTGACTGAGGTGAACATTCCAACACTTATGATATTTAATTTTATAATAATTCAAGATACATGTAATGTGGCAAATGAACTGATCTTTTAAATGGGAAGTGAGATGCTATAGCAGAAATTATTTGATGAAGGGGACGACTAAATGTGTAATGATATGATTTAATTATTATCAAAAGAATGGATTTCTAGTTTAGGGGAATTTAGAATGCCACTCCAGAGGGGGGATATACATTTTAAATGATGTATGGTGTGGTTGCATGGGAAGGTGCGATGTTACCAGTCAAATAATGATATTTTGATCAAGATAAACGGATGCCGCTGAGTTGAATGAATTCAGTGATATGTATCTTTGTTTAGATAGGAAGGTGATGTGAGGGATGCCTGATGTGGCATATATGATGATATATTGTCAATTAATGGGGGAAACAAGTACATTGAATTTGATCGGCAGATATTGTTTATACTTAAATTAGGATGTGACAATGAGAAGTATTGTAAGTGATCGATCAACCGAAGATAAAATTGCAAGTGCTTGTACTTTAGGCCAAAATGTGGAGTTCTTACTATAGTGAGATTTGGAGGTTGCCTGCACCTTTCAACAGAGTAAACTTTCTTGTCACGGTTTGGTCTTCTTTTCTCACATGTTAACTGGCCTACCAGGGTGCTTTTTTGTTTGTATTGCCCTATGAAGCATGAACCTGTGACACGGACACGACACTACAGAGACATGAGAACACAACAAATTTTTAAAAAGTAGGACACATATACACAATGATATAGCCAATGATATAGCCATGTAAGTGCATACATATGAACCCTTATGTAATACACATTAAAACATATAGTGATTAGAATATATCCTATTAAAATAAACAAAAATATTATAAATTTTCAACAACAAACCTGTACCTTCTAATCAAATAACAAAATCAAACAAATAATATATAAAAAATAAAAAACTAGTCGATAAGCGTAATTGATATTGCACCTGCTTAATGAAAAAGATCATTTTCATATTTTATTTTAAAGCGACATGTGGCTCTAAAATGTTCAACACGTGAGTATTAGATTTTGTTTTAAAGCTTACATAGGTTAGACACAACTATTTTGTTTTTAATTAGACATGGCTTTGAAGTGTCCGATACGTGTCGTGCAAGTGTCGTGCAAATATCGGTGTTCAAGTGTCGGTGACTGACACCGGCACACTACCCATTTTGAAGTGGTCATGCTTCCCATGTATTACCTAGTAATAAGAGTTGGCATTAAGCTGATATGTGGTCTTAGAAGTTAAAACGGCATAACTAACCCATGTAATGGAAACGGCCTGGATATTTGTGCTCTTTGGAGTTAATGAACTGAGAAAATGTCCGTATTATGGCAATTTGTTTCTATGGAATTTCAAAATCTTTTAATATTTAAAAGGCAATAAATAATGATGATAAGCTTGTACAATCACGAACGTCTTGTTGTATAAAGGAATGGATGATGATGGCATTAAAAAACTTTGAATGGTGGTATACCGGTATATAACAGTTCCAACATATAGCTAGCCATATAAAAATTCCAGTTTGGGAGTCCTGAACCCTTCTTATGATCTAATTTTAGTTGAAAGTACATCCTAGTACAGCTCACTCAGGATTATCTTGAGGCTGAGATTGCAAGATTTATTTATTGGATGTCTTATCTTTCTGATAATCATGTGCTACTTGGCAGGGACACATGCGCATGCGCCCTCTCTCTCGCGCACACACACACCGAGAGAGAGAGAGAGAGAGTAAATGTAATAATTAACGATATTAGTTGCATTCAATGTAATAGGTGTTGGCTGTGATTGATCACTGTTTGATTATTAACGATATTAGTTGCATTCATCATTAAATAATGGAAATTATGTGTTGAAATGGACTCATTAATTTATGAAATCCGAGTGTTATTATTTTCTGACAGTAAATAAGATCAGCAATGCCATGAATTTGGCTTGTCACTGACAGTAAAATCCTTTCTTACCGTGTCTTCGAATGGTGCCCACATAGGATGGTTAAATGTAAACCTTTATGAGGTTTTCAAGTCGAACATGAACTATTCTGAACTGAACAACTGTGAGTTTGTCCTTTCTAGACATCAATAACTCTATGCAGACATCTCTTTTCTGTACACAATTCCAGTTTTATGGCACAATCTGATAATCACAGCAAAATTGGCTTTACTATGCTAAGAATGTTTCTTCCAATTTGGTACCACATGTTACTGACCCTTTATATACTGCACCAACCCCCCCCCCCCCCCCCCCCCCCCCCCCCCCCCCCCCCCCCCCCCCCCCCCCCCGCGGGCGGGCAAACGCACACAACTTTTAAATGCAATGTTCTAAAATGCGGTTCCATTATGCGTGCGGTCCAACGGCGCATGGTGCATAATAGGTTTATACTCCGATTATGTAAACTATGTGGGATTATGCAAAACTACACGTGTATACAATAAAGTCTAAACTTCCTAAACACCAAAAAAATTAGGAAAAGATATTATAAACACCCTAAAGTATTAATAAATGTATCATTTGCATATACGAACATTAAACAATATATTAAACAATGTAAGATAACATTGACGGAATAAAAGAAATAAGCAAAATTCCTAAACAACATTAAATTTGCAATATAATAAGTTATTAGTAGTAACTAAATCACAAATAAATATATAACTGGGAAAACAGAGCACTTGTCATTAAAAAAACTTTGATAGCTATCCAAATTATGCATCTGAACATGCGCATGCTTAAGCGGCTATGCGGACACAAAATGCTTAAGTGCTTGGATATGTCGATGACAGCATATTTCAAGCACATAATGTGATTTTGATATGGTCCAACATCGCAAAAGCATATACAGCCGCATAAACCGTCTTTTAGAACAATGTTTTTCTTTCTCTTATTGTTTGTTTATTGATTTATCTATGGAATGCAGGCTCTTGGAAAGTATGGAATCATCTGTCTTGAAGATATTGTGCACGAGATTTCTACAGTGGGGCCACATTTCAAGGAGGTGTGCAGCTTCCTGTGGCCATTTAAGCTTAAGAAACCTGAGAGCCTTCATCCGTTGAAGAAGAAGCATTTCAAAGATGGTGGTGATTCAGGCAATCGTGAAGAAAAAATCAATGACTTTATAAAGAAGTTGAATTAAGGCAGATTAGCCTATAAATGTGGTGGCTTGCTTGATCTGTTCCGACCCTGTCCCGCTTTTGTCCCGCTCTTGTCGTAATTTAAAAATTCAAGTAGCTAGAAGGGGTACTCTGTTTAGTACATTGACTGTCCGAGTGTTCATTGCTCATTTCATGTATTGTTAACAAGTATCCAGAAGTGAGGTTTTGAGGTAATTGCATCTTTTATCAATGGTTTTTTTGCCCATG
This sequence comes from Scilla litardierei, assembly GCA_030789695.1. Taxonomy (NCBI): domain Eukaryota; kingdom Viridiplantae; phylum Streptophyta; class Magnoliopsida; order Asparagales; family Asparagaceae; genus Scilla; species Scilla litardierei. Next base: position 38,245,656 of record CM061138.1, read on the forward strand.
TTTAAAGTTTTGTAGACTTCAAGCAATGTCTTTTGGGGAGTCGAGAAAGATTTTAAAAAGCTGCTAAAATGCGGAACTGTTAAAGAACTTGATCATTTTCAGTTGATATGTCCCAAAAATCATGTAAAATGCAAGTTCTTAGTTATAATCGCATGCTAAAAAGTTGAGGAAAATGCTGTAAATTGAATAAAAGGGTAGAGTAAAATGCGACTATTCCCTCATAAAGGAATTTTATCTATGCTTATCCAACATTTTAAGTATCAGTTATGTTCGCACTGTCAAATTTTGGACAACAAGCGAGTCTATATTGTAATAAACATCCAAGGATCACTGTCAAATTTTGGACAACAAGCGAGTCTATATTGTAATAAACATCCAAGGATCGAAATTTGTCAATATTGTAATAAACATCCAAGGATCGAAATTTGTCAGGAAAAGAGTCAAGTCATTAGCCCGCAGAATTTTGCTTAATCAAATCATATGAACATTTTGCTCCATTTGAGGGCACAATGCAAGAAACAATAGTTGCATGAATCTCGGAGTTGGTCTTGAGTCCCGATTGAGCCTACCTGCATCTGCATGACCTGCAATGGGGCCATTTGTGTCGCAGGTAGAGGTACATACCTGCATGACCAAATCATGAAATTTGCATTTGCATGAATATCTTGACTCTTATATATTGGAGTCTTGGACAAGAATGAACCGATCGAAAAATGGGCGGTACTAATCAAATAATTAGTTTTTTGTTTAATCCGCATTGAGATGTTGGAGAAAACCAATATTGCGTTAGTATGTTATCATTAAGCTAATGAAATGTTAATGCCTTTATTTATAGGGGAAGAATTTATACAAAGGTAGGATACATGATGTAATAGAATAGACTATTCATAACAATTTTAGGGTTAGTCGTAGATCATGTTAGATCACGAAGAAGAAGTATTTCAAATATGGTGGTCATTCAGGCAATCGTGAAGAACACGTTAATGAATTTATAGAGTTGAATTATGGCAGATTAGCATATAAATGCAGTGGCCTGCCTGATCGGTTCCGCTCCTGTCGTAACTTAAAAACTCAAATATGTCGTAACTTAAAAACTCAAGTAGGTAGAAGGAGCGGAGCGCTGTATTTAGCACCTTGCCGGTCTGAGTGTTCATTGCCCATTTCATGTATTGTCAACAAGTATCCCGAAGTGAGGATTGATGTATCAATGGTTTTTTTTTTTGCACATGTTTCAAGTTTCGTAGACTTCAAGCAATGAGTTTTGAGGAGTTGAGAAAGATTTTAACTAGTACTAAAATGCGGTACAGTTAAAGGACTTGATTATTTCCATTTGCTCTATGTTTCAAAATCATGTAAAATGCAATTTCTTAGTTTTAATAGGAAAATGCTGTTAGTTGATGAAAATGGTAGAGTAAAATACTACGAATTTTATCTATGCACGATCCAACATTTTAAGGATCAGATACGTTCTGCTCTAGATATGTTCTGCTCTATCAAATTTTGGGTAACTAGTTTTACGATCAATTAGAAGAGGTACTGGACCGTTTCCCTCAACAACAAGCTATTCTAAGATTGCAATAAACATACAGGGATCGAAATTTGTCTGGAAAAGAGTCAAGTTATTCATTAGCCGCAAAATTTTGCTTAATCAAATCATATGAACGTTTTGCCCCATTTGAAGGCACAATGCAAGGAATCAGTTCAGTTGGAAGAAAACAATGTGACATTACACTCTCCACACTCACCAGTGTTTCATATTTTCTTAGAAATCATCCTCGGCCAACAACATGATTACAGTGATCTAGGACACCCTTCAAATGCACAAAAGGATTTTTACCCCACATTATCATGTGACAAAAGATGAAAGATTGCAACAGATATGCATTGACCCAGAATACAAATGCCAAAGTTGTAAAGATTAGATAGCACTAAAATAATGTTAAAAAGATACAGATTGCAACGGCTATGCATAGCTCCAGAGTTACAAATGCCAAATGTGGAAGGATTATCAAGCACTAAAAAATAAAAATGGGTTCAACATCAGGATTTGGCTGTGATCTACGGGTATACTTGATCAGCAAAGCTTCTGAAGAAAGGCCTGGCACTCGTAAGTCCATGTATACAGGAAAAAAGGTACTAGCGTCAAAAACCACACACTCCATGTTCGTTTAACGATTAGATCCCTTCATTTTGATCATGTTTTAGAATTCCCGCTTATCAATTTTCTAGTGAACCCAAACGGTTTTACTCTTTTGTCTAACCATTAACCCTTGCGAAAAAAATTTGTTACTATGAAACCGTAATGTTTATGACGAGTGGATAAACGAGCAAAATCCATTGGATTCACTTGAAACCAAACATTGTCATAGTGATCACAGAGCTTTCTGTCTCGCTGCATTTGCAACCGTGTATGGAGGTTGATGTAGTTGCATCACTGGAGGGTATAAGGATAACAGAGTTGGATGTCCCTACAAACTTCATAGCAAAAGTGGACGAAGGACTAGGAGTGCAGAGTACAGCTTCCTCTTCAGGCTGCCCCCTAATGGTTACCCTTCATTAAAGGAACATCAATGTTATAACAATGCAAAAGTAAAGGGTCCATAGCAAAGAAGCACAATTGGTAAGCAAGCTAGAAGATTTACTTATAATGTCATACACAAAATGACATACTGATTACAAAGAAAAAGAAATATATGTAATAGTCCACTGAAGTGTATAGTAGTAAGAAGATTGGACTTAATACATACCCCTTAAAATGTATAGTATGTCTCTGACCTAATGAGCACATCCCATACCAAGAAGCATATACAAATTCTATTACAACAACACTCCTCCCACATCAAGAAATGTATCAATCAAAGAATCAAATTTGTCCGAAACACATACTTCAATTTGGTGAGCTTATTGGATCGTCCCGCCTTCAAGGCGAGCGCTTCGTTGGGAGCCTTGCCCTCTTCAGGAGAAACAATAGTTGCATGAATCTTGGAGTTGGTCTTGAGTCCCAATTGAGCCTGCCTGCATGACCTGCAATGGGGCCATTTGTGTTGCAGGTAGAGGGACATACATGCATGACCAAATCATGAAATTTGCATGATTATCTTGACTCTTATATATTGGAGTCTTGGACAAGAACGAACCGATAGAAAAATGTGTGGTACTAACCAAATAATTAGTTTTTTATTTAATCTGCATTGAGATATTAGAGAAAACCAATATTGCGTTAGTATAATATCATTAAGCTAACAAAATGTTAATGCCTTTATTTATAGGGGAAGATGTCATACAAAGATAGGATACATGATGTAATAGAATAGACTATTCCTAACAATACTTCTTTTATACGATAAATACTTCTTTTAGCACACAGCTAACACTAGTTTTTAGAAAGAAAATGACCGGGCCTAAAACAGGCTGAGAGACATGACCATCCTGGAGGGATAATTGAGCCTACACCTGGACTAACCACCCGCAAGGCCCAAATTCATCGATTACGCACCCGATCCGATCCAGCACACCACAAAACGGGTCGGATCCATAACAACATACATAAACCCATTAACCTGTCTCCTCTCGTGAACCTAACCCTAAAGTGTCCCATCTCATCTCTTCAAGCGCCTCTATCTCCGTGAACCCTAACCCTAAAGCGTCCCGTCTCCTCTCTTCAAGCGCCTCCTCTGTCTCCGTGAACTCTAACCCTAAAGGTACATGATTATGTATGTCCCTGTATACAGGAAAAAAGGTACATGATTATAAATTTGCACGGAAATAATTAAAAGAGCAATACAAAGGTAGGTTCCTCCTTGGCTAGCGTCAAAAACCATACACTCCATGTTCGTTTAACGATTAGATCCCTTCATTTTGATCATGTTTTAGAATTCCCACTTATCAATTTTCTAGTGAACCCAAACGGTTTTACTCTTTTGTCTAACCATTAACCCTTGCGAAAAAATTTGTTACTATGAAGCCGTAATTTTTATGACGAGTGGATAAACGAGCAAAATCCCTTGGATTCACTTGAAACCAAACGCTGCCATAGTGATAGCAGAGCTTTCTGTCTCGCTGCATTTGCAACCGTGTATGGAGGTTGATGTAGTTGCATCACTGGAGGGTATAAGGATAACAGAGTTAGATGTCCCTACAAACTTCATAGCAAAAGTGGACGAAGGACTAGGAGTGCAGCAGAGTACAGCTTCCTCTTCAGGCTGACCCCTAATGGTTACCCTTCATTAAAGGAACATCAATGTTATAACAATGCAAAAGTAAAGGGTCCATACCAAAGAAGCACAATTGGTAAGCAAGCTAGAAGACTTACTTATAATGTCAAGCACAAAATGACATACTGATTGCAAAGAAGAAGAAATATATGTAATAGTCCACTGAAATGTATAGTAGGAAGAAGATTGGAATTAATACACACCCCTCAAAATGTATAGTATGTCTCTGGCCTAATGAGCACATCCCATACCAAGAAGCACATACAAATTCTATTACAACAACACTCATCCCACATCGAGAAATGTATCAATCAAAGAATCATATTTGTCCGAAACACATACTTCAATTTGGTGAGCTTATTGGATCGTCCCGCCTTCAAGGCGAGCGCTTCGTTGGGAGCCTTGCCCTCTTCAGGAGAAACAATAGTTGCATGAATCCTGGAGTTGGTCTTGAGTCCCAATTGAGCCTGCCTGCATGACCTGCAATGGGGCCATTTGTGTTGCAGGTAGAGGGACATACATGCATGACCAAATCATGAAATTTGCATGATTATATTGACTCTTATATATTGGAGTCTTGGACAAGAACGAACCGATAGAAAAATGTGTGGTACTAACCAAATAATTAGTTTTTTATTTAATCTGCATTGAGATATTAGAGAAAACCAATATTGCGTTAGTATAATATCATTAAGCTAACAAAATGTTAATGCCTTTATTTATAGAGGAAGATGTCATACAAAGATAGGATACATGATGTAATAGAATAGACTATTCCTAACAATACTTCTTTTATACGATAAATACTTCTTTTAGCACACAGCTAACACTAGTTTTTAGAAAGAAAATGACCGGGCCTAAAACAGGCTGAGAGACATGACCATCCTGGAGGGATAATTGAGCCTACATCTTTGAGACTAACCACACAAATAATGCAACGCAAGGTTTGGTTGGGCCTTTTTCAACCCAAATATTCGAATACACGCCCGATCCATTCCCACACAATACAAAACGGGTCGGATCCATTCGAATTATGACCCCAACAACAGACCTAAGCCCATTAACTATAAACCCCTTTCTCCTCTCTGCAAGCGCCCCCTCTCTCTCCCGCTTTGAGCCCTAACCCCAAGCGTCCATTGCCGGCGGCAATCGCCTGTCAGGTATCTCACGTCGTTTTTTTTTTTCTTCTTAAACCCTCATCGGTTTTGAAATGCCTTTTAATTCTTTCGATTGTTAGTTTGGATCAATTTTAGAGTTAGTCGTAGATCATGGCAAATGATGGGGAAGCAAAGCCGCTGGCTTACATTGAGGAGACGGTTGGATCAATTTTAGAGTTAGTCGTAGATCATGGCAAATGATGGGGAAGCAAAGCCGCTGGCTTACATTGAGGAGACGGTGCTGAAGAAGAGGAAGAACAACGAGGAGTGGGCTATCAATAGGAGGTAGCGAGTCGCAGCTCAGAAGCAGTCCACCATTGTTGTACTCTAAAGACGTTAATATAATTTTTCGAATCGAATGGATGAATGTAAAAAATTTATGGTTATGCAATTCTTCAAACCTATTAATTATAGCATGATACATGTCTATTTCTCCAAACTTATTAATTATAGCATGATACATGCAGATAAATATGATCACATATTGATAAAAATTATTATGGTTATCATAACTACATGGGTAGTTACTATAACATTTTTGCTGGAATATATTATACAAAAGAGGGCGGTGATGTGACGTTTGTCGCAGTCACTTTGTCACAGTCACAAAGTGACTGGGACAAACGTCACATCGCCCAGCCCAGCCAGTCCCCCCGTCAGGTTTGGGGTTTTGGGCTTTCTTTTGGACTTTGGGTTTTTGGTTTTGTTTTTGGGTCTTTTTACCCTCAACGCTACCGACACACACACCCAAACTTCGTTCTCCTTTTCGGTTGCGCGCGTGCACCGCATCCTTTTCGTATCGGTTTTTTTCCGCGCAGTGCACTTTGTGCATGGGTTATTTCTAGTGATTTATATAAAGTCGGGTTTTTTACCTATAACATTATGTGCGTTAATTAAGAAGAATGAATGCTTATTTTGGATTAATCATTCTTCTTATTAATGAAAACATAAAGTGAGTGTTGTAGGCAACAAAAATAATAAAATTAAAGAATTTTCTTCATATGTAACAGTAAAAGAATATATATTCATATTTACTTTTTTGTTTAGCATGTACATGAATTATGTTTGTTGATTGTTAATCATATCATATAATTTTAAGAGGCCATTAAATTTCCACACAAATAATGTCGAAAATCAGATAAAGAAAAAAAAGTTCAGTCTTTGAAGGCCGGTATAGGAAATTTCTTATACTAACTGCTCAATTGCTTTGTTCTTAAAACAAATACAAAATTTGTGGTTTATACGGGCCTAAAACAGGCTGAGGGACATAATCAAAGGCGGACCCATGTTAATATTGAGGGAAAACCAGTGTAGAGGGTAAAAGTGCGGCCCACAACGGAGAAGGCCCCCCAAAAAAACCCATGGTCCCGGCCCCCCCTTAAATTCAGATGAAAGAAGACAGAGAAAGGATCAGAAGCGTAAAAGCCTGAACCCTTCTCTAGCTCTCTCTCTCCCTGCGGCGGCCGAAGGAGAATCGACCCTAAGAAAGATAGATCGGTATTTCGTAAGCAATCTTCTTTTTTTCATCCGATCAGTTTTTTCCCTCCTTCGCTCATTAAAAATCAAAATCAGACTTTTGCTCTCTGAACAGCGACATCTAAAGATTCTAAACTAAACGGAAGAATTCCGTTCATGCTAATTTTGAATTATTTAAAAACATCCAAAATAGCTTTGACAAAAACAGCGGAAGCTAGGTTTGAACAATTTATCCTTAAATTGAATATTTGATACAAAATTTTCTGAGAATATAAAAGATTCTTGTTGTTGGATACATTTTCGTAATATTGAATGGTTTGCAAAAAAAAATAACTCACTGAGGAGTGCTTAGTAAAAATTAAAAAAATGTAGATTTCATTTCAAAATGCATGTAACTTTATGCTAAAATTCTAGATGTCACCCACATGTCATCATAAAATATTTCTTTATTTTATTATGTTTTAAAATTTTGTATTTTAGAAGTTTGATGTTGAAACCTACATTAATTTTTTAACCTGCTGAATTGCTCTACATTTACATCTTTGTTTTGCAGTAAATTTGACAAGAATTCTAGATATGATTTAGATTATTAGCTTTTTAGTCTATTTGATATTGGTTTTTCTTATTGGGTTGACATTATTTGACAAGATTGTTCTTTTTTGGGGCTTTTATTAGTTATGACACTCTGAGAAAAGTGAGGCATTTACTTTGCCTATTTATTAACATTCATATGTTCATAATTTGATTGGTCGATTGTAGTTTTGTATTTTAGAAGTTTGATGTTGAAACCTACATTAATTTTTTAACCTGCTGAATTGCTCTACATTTACATCTTTGTTTTGCAGTAAATTTGACAAGAATTCTAGATATGATTTAGATTATTAGCTTTTTAGTCTATTTGATATTGGTTTTTCTCATTGGGTTGACATTATTTGACAAGATTGTTCTTTTTTGGGGCTTTTATGAGTTATGACACTCTGAGAAAAGTGAGGCATTTACTTTGCCTATTTATTAACATTCATATGTTCATAATTTGATTGGTTGATTGTAGTTTTTGGAAGGTCTATGCTTGCTAATTTATCCTTGAGTTCTATTTTTTATTAAGGGTTACTTTATTAGGAGTTGTAGGAACTTTGAATTGATCTACGTCCTCACCATCGCGGAGCCGACGTTGTCTCCAAAGAAGCGATCAGTGGGTTTGTCCCAACTTTCGAGGTGTGTTGATTCATTCTAGAAGCTCGATAAAGTAAGCTCCTTTTCTTCTTCTCAATTGGTTATTTAAGTGTACCTTTTGCTATTGTGCATCATTAACTAAACGTAATTTGATGTAACATACTCTATATGGATGTATTGAAAATGTTTCTCCGATGCTTTATACTTTTCGCCATCACCCCCCCCCCCCCCGTCATCTCGTCATAGTTTTGCCCCTAGACATAACGATTCTGGAGGGATAACTGGGCCTATAAAATTATGTGTGTTAATTAAGAAGAATGAATGCTTATTTTGGATTGATCATTCTTCTTATTAATGAAAACATAAAGTGAGTGTTGTAGGCAACAAAAATAATAAAATTAAGGAGTTTTCTTCATATGTAACAGTAAAAGAATGTATATTCATATTTACTTTTTTATTTAGCACGTACATGAATTATATTTATTGATTGTTAATCATGTCATACAGTTTTAAGAATCCATTAAATTTCCACACATAAACAAGGTCGAAAATCAGATAAAGAAAAAAAAGTTCAGTTTTTGACGATCTGTATAGTAAATTTCTTATACTATTTGCTCAAATGGTTTGTTCTTGAAACAAATATAAAATTTGTGGTTTATACGATAAATACTTCTTTTAGAGTACATGTAACACTAGTTTTTAAAAGCAAATGACCAGGCCTAAAACAGCCTTTGAGACTAACCACGTAAATTATGCAAGGCAAGGTTTGGTTGGGCCTTTAATCACCCAAATACTCAAATACGCATCTAATCCATTCCGGCACACTGCAATACGGGTTGGATTCATTCGAATTATGACCCGACAATTGACCTAAGCCCATTAACTATAAACCCCTTTCTCCTCTATCCGATTGCCCTGCCTCTCTCCCCCGCTGTGAATCCTAACCCTAAAGCATCCATTGCAGGCGGCAATCGCCTGTCAGGTATCTCACGTCGATTTTTTTTCCTTAAACCTTTGTCGGCTTTGAAATGTCTTTTAAATCATTTGATTGTTGGTTTTTATCTATTTTAGGGTTAGTCATAGATCATGACAGATTACGGGGAAGCAAAGCCGCTGGCTTACGTTGAGGAGACGGTCCTGAAGAAAAGGAAGAATAACGAGGAGTGGGCTATTAAAAGGAGGGAGCGAGTCGCAGCCCAGAAGAAGGCCAACAAAGAACGATCTAAGTCTGCCATCAAGAGGCCAGAGCAATTCGTCCAAGAGTATCGCGACAAAGTAACCCTCCATCTTCTTCTTGAAATGAGAAATCTGACCCGTAAAAAACTGTTTTTGATATGCATTATGGATTATTGAAGCTCTTTAAATCGATAAGGATTCTGTCTTAGAAACTATTTATGTCCCAAGAATTTGAATTGGCTGCTACCATCACTATCAAATAATGAATTATGATATAAGAGATGTTGGAACTGTCAATTTTAAAATAACTGCACTGTGGTACTAAATTTACCATTCAACTTACAGGAATTGGATTTTGTTCGGATGAAACGGCGACTAAAGCTTAGTAAAATTTCCCCCACGGACCTGAAGTCTAATTTACTGTTTGTAATTCGCATTCAAGGGTGGGTTACCATATTATATAAGTTGTCTTCTTTTTGCACTCATTTATGTGGTATGCTCTGCTGAGGTATTTTATCTGATGGTAGATGATTGTTGTATATTACCCTACTTTTTTCAGCTCAAAGGACATGCATCCTACAACCAGAAAAATGCTAAAGCGATTGAGGTTGAGACAAATTCTTACTGGCTTGTTTTTGAAGGCTAATGCATCGACTTTGAAAATGTTGCTCAGTGTAGATCCGTTCGTGGCATATGGGTAAGAACAGAATGGCTGCGTCAAGTTAGCCTTTTATTTTACCTTTATTTATCACCAGTTTTTGATTGTATGATGTTTACAGTTATCCTAATGCAAAGAGCGTGAGGGATTTAATCTATAAGAAGGGTTGCGGCAAGGTAGACAACAATAGGGTTCCTCTTACAGACAACAATGTCATCGAGGAGGTATGTGACTCATACACAGTATTTATCAATGGCAAGTTTGAGATACATTCTTTTTTTATGTTCAGAACCATTTTACTATCATTTTAAGACAGTATTGCATGGATGTTTATTTTTCATTTGCATGTCTACTTTTCATATGATATGTGCTTATATATTTCAAAATTATTTTCAATAGGGGATAAAATCATGATATATCATATTCGATAAGCAAGTTTCTTGTTTGTCTTTCAGTAAGTGAACACAAACAGCTTGTTTCCTTTGTGTCTTTGGGAAAATAATGCTACATGTTAGTAAATGTGAAAGTTAATGTCTGACAGAGGTGAACATTCCAACACTTATTATATTTAATTTTATAATAATTCATGATACATGTAACGTGGCAAATGAACTGATCTTCTAAATGGGAAGTGAGATGTTATAGCGGAAATTATTGGATGAAGCGGGCGACTAAAAGTGCAATGCTATGATTTAATTATTATCAAAAGAATGGATTTCTAGTTTAGGGGAATTTAGAATGCCACTCCAGAGGGGGGATAGACATTTTAAATGATGTGTGGTGTGGTTGCATGGGAAGGTGGGATGTTACCAGTCAAATAATGATATTTTGATCAAGATAAACGGATGCTGCTGAGTTGAATGAATTCAGTGATATGTATCTTTGTTTAGATAGGAAGGTCATGTGAGCGATGCAGGATGTGGCATATATGATGATATATTGTCAATTAATGGGGAAACAAGTACACTGAATCTGATCGGCAGATATTATTTATACATAAGTAAGGATGTGACAATGAGAAGTATTGTAAGTGATCGATCAACCGAAGATAAAATTGCAATTGCTTGTACTTTAGACAAAAATGTGGAGTTCCTACTATTGTGAGATTTGGAGGTTGCCTGCACCTTTCAACAGAGTAAACTTTCTTGTCAGGGCTTGGTCTTTTTTTCCCACATGTTAACTGGCCTACCAGGTTGCTTTTTAGTTTGTATTGCCCTATGAAGCACGGACACGACACTACTCAGACATGAGAACACAACAAATTTTAAAAGAAAAGGACACATATACACAATGATATAGCCATGTAAGTGCATACATATGTACCCATATATAGTACACAGTAAAACATATAGTGATTAGAATATATCCTATTAAGATAAAAACAAAAATATTATAAATTTTCAACAGCAAATCTGTAACTTATAATCAAACAAATAATATATAAAAATAAAAATCTAATCGATATACTATTCAACTTGAGTGATGTTTAAGCGTAATTGATATTGCACATGCTTAATGGAAATGATATTTCATTTTTTATTTTAAAGTGACGTGGCTCTAAAATGTTCAACACATGACCATTAGATTTTGTTTTAAAGCTTACGTAGGTTAGACACAACTATTTAGTTTTTAATTAAACATGGCTTTGAAGTGTCCGATACGTGTCGGGCAAGTGTCATGCAAATATCGGTGTTCAAATGTCGGTGACTGACACCGGCACACTACCCATTTTGAAGTGTTCATGCTTCCCATGTATTACCGAGTAATAAGAGTTGGCATTAAGTTGATATTTGGTCTTATAAGTTAAAATTGCATAACTAACCCATATAATGGAAACTGTCTGGATATTTGTGCTCTTTGGAAGAAATGAACTGAGAAAATGTCTAAGCAATGGCAATTTGTTTCTATGGAATTTCAAAATCTTTTAATATTTATAAGGCAATAAATAAAGATGGTAAGCTTGTACAATCACAAACGTCTTGTTGTATAAAGGAATGATTGATGATACCATTAAAAAGCTTTGAATGGTGGTATACCGCTATATAACAGTTCCAACATATAGCTAGCCATATAAAATTCCAGTTTGGGAGTCCTGAGCCCCTCTTATGATCTAAATTGAATTGAAAGTACATCCTAGTACATGTTCACTCAGGATTATCTTGAGGCATAGATTGCAAGATTTATTTATTGGCTGTCTTATCTTTCTGATAATCATTTGCTAATTGGTGGTCATATATATATAGTAAATGTAATATGTGTTGGCTGGGATTGGTCACAGTTTGATGATTAATGATATTAGTTGCATTCAACATTAAATAATGGAAATTACATGTGTTGGAATGGACTCATTTATTTATGAAACCGAGTGTTATTATTTTCTGACAGTTAATGCCATGAACTATTCTGAACTGAACGCAACTAATGCCATGAAATAAGGTCAGCAATGCCATGAATTTGGCTTGTCACTGAGAGTAAAATCCTTTCTTTCCATGTCTTCGAATAGTGCCCACATAGGATTGTTAAATGTAGACCTTTATGAGGTTTTCAAGTGGAACATGAACTATTCTGAACTGAACAACTGTGAGTTTGTCCTTTCCAGACATCAATAACCCTATGCAGACATCTCTTTTCGGTACCCAATTCCAGTTTTCTGGCACATTCTGATAATCACAGCAAATTGGCTTCACTATGCTAAGAATGTTTCTGCCAATTTAGTACCACATGTTACTGCTCCTTTATATAATGCATATCTATGTAAACCGACCCTCTTCTTATCTTCCATGAACCTACCCTTCTCTTATCTTCCATGTGAAGGCGATGTTTCCCTTCTTTTCATTCAGTGTTCTAAAATGCGGTTTCATTATGCGTGTGGTCCAATGGCGCATGGTGCATAATAGGTTTATATGTCAACTATGCAAACTATGCGGGATTATGCAATACTACACACGTGTGTACACTAAAGACTAAAATTCCTGAACACCAAAGAAATTAGGAGAAGATATTATAAACTCCCTAAAGTATTAGTAAATGTATCATGTGCATATAAGAACATCGAACAATATATTAAAACAATGTAAGATAACATTGACGGAATAAAAGAAATAAGCAAAATTCATAAACAACATTAAACTTTCAATATAATAAGTTATTAGTAGTAACTAAATCACAAATAAATATAAACAAATAACTGATTAACTAGGAAAACAAAGCATTAAAAAACTTTGATAGTTATCCAAATTATGTGTCTGAGCATGCGCATGCTTAAGCGGTTATGCGGACACAATGCTTAGGTGCTTGGATATGCGGATGACTGCATATTTCAAGCACATGATGTGATTTAGATATGGTCCAACATCGCATAAGCATATACTGCCGCATAAACCGTGTTTTAGAACAATGTTTTCCTTTCTCTTATTGTTTGTTTATTGATTTATCTATGGACTGCAGGCACTTGGAAAGTATGGAATCATCTGTCTTGAAGATATTGTGCACGAGATTTCTACAGTGGGACCGCATTTCAAGGAGGTGTGCAGCTTCCTGTGGCCATTTAAGCTTAAGAAGCCTGAGAGCCTTCATCCATTGAAGAAGAAGCATTTCAAAGATGGTGGTGATTCAGGCAACCGTGAAGAAGAAATTAATGACTTTATAAAAAAGTTGAATTAAGGCAGAGTAGCATATAAATGCGGTGGCCTGCTTGATCGGTTCCGCCCCTGTCGTAACCTAAAAACTCACGTAGCTAGAAGGGGAGCTCTATTTGGTACATTGCCGGTCTGAGTGCATCTTTTATCAATGGTTTTTTTGCTCATGTTTAAAGTTTTGTAGACGTCAAGCAATGTCCTTCGATGAGTTGAGAAAGAATTTAACTAGCTGCAAAATGTGGGACAGTTAAAGAAGTTGATTATTTCCATTTGATATATGTCCCAAAAATAATGTAAAATACAATTTCTTAGTTTTAATCGCATGCTAAAAAGTTGAGGAAATGCTGATGAAAAGGGTAGAGTAAAATGCCATGATTCCCTTAAGAAAGGAAGTTTATCTATGCACGATCCAACATTTTACGGATCAGCAAATTTTGGGCAACTAGTTTTACGATCAATTAGAACAGGGACTGGACCGTTTCCCTCCTCCACAACAAGCGATTCTAGATTGTAATAAACATCCAAGGATCGAAATGTGTCTGTAAGAGTCATGTAAGAGTCAAGTCATTCAATAGCCGCAAAATTTGGCTTAATCAAATCATATGAACATTTTGCTTCATTTGAGGGCACAATGCAAGGAATCGGTTCAGTGGGAAGAAGAAAACAATGTCACAGTACACGTGCCAGGGTTTCATATTTTTAGTAGGACCTGTTTCTTTTGTTAAAAGTGGGCGAGAAAGTGGGCGATGTAACACACTATTTACCGTTTTCTCACTTCATTGTTGTCCGTCGGTCTGTTTCTTTTATTGAAAAGTTTTAAGGGAAAGTTTGCGTCGGTGGCTCCGATGTGGCTCCCTTGTGGCATCGAAATTTTTTCGTTCATTTTTTCCGGATTTCACGCGGATTACGCTCAAGGTTCCGCATTTCTGGGGCCCACTGGTTCTGCTCTCCTCGCATCGATGCTGCATTTTTCACATTGCTCCTTCATTGCTGTGAGTAAACCCGAGGCGACAGAATTTTTTTCCCTTTGATCTTGGGTTGCCAACAGTTATACCCTTGTCGGATCACTTCTGGTGTGCCCTAGCTTGAATGTGAAGGCCAAGTTGGAGAAGAGGGGCTCTGTCGTTGCAGTTGTATTCGGTGATCGTTCGGTTCTTTGCGATATCAGCGATCCTCTGTTGGATCTAAAAATCGATTTGCACAAGGACGTATAATTTTTGGTTAAATTCCTAAATCTATGCTCATTGATGGGTTCGACACTTTAGAATTTTCTGAGATTTCCTTCATATTTGCTTGGGTTTCGAAAATTTGAGGATTTCTCTCTATGATGGTTTCATGCAACCTATTGAGGGTTTCTCTCGATGCTGGTTTTCGCACCCTTTCAGGCTGCATGAACCCCTAATTTTCCCTTCTTATCTACAAGTTTCAAAGCCAAGGCAAGCATCAAACAGATAGCCAAAATCTTAACATATCCAGCCCAAAAAAAATTCCCGCTGCTTCTCCAGCAAAGAGACCATATTAAGTAATATTTTCTGTTGATGCAACATCAATGCTAATCATGCATGAAACAGCAAGCCAATCACATTCAAGCCACATGAACCCGTAATTATTTCGGTTCCATACCATATAGAACCCCATGATGATACAAACAAAGTGATACTGATATGTGTGCACTACAAAAATGCAATTTTTTTGTGTACATTTCACTGGGAATCTTGATAATTGATCGGTATGGCTTCAACAAAATAAACATGCCCTTAAGGTTTGACGGAAGTTGATAATACAGATGTGATCAGATTTATAATTCTGAGGGCTTGTGTGTAGGGTTTCATGCATGGCTTGGACATGGTTTGTGGCTTGATGTTACAATCGGGGCTTGACTTTATGTTGGATGATTTTTCCACACCTCAAGCAGCATGAACATCTAATTATGTTAGGAACCCTACATAATAGAGCCATATGATGATACAAGGACAATGAATAAATTGTGTATGTAATTTGGATTGATGATGATTTGTTGGTACATTGCTATGGTATGTTTGATATATGTCAAGAAACCAGCAATGAAAATTATAATTTATAATCTGAGTGCACTTGGTTCGGGATCCATGAATGGCTTGGATATGATCGGTGAGTTGTTTCATGATGTATGCATTGAACTGTTTTGGCTATTGGATATGTTTTGAATTTTGGTTTCAAGTATCAAGCTTGAAATACAATTTTTTTAAAAATGAATGTATATGTTTCAATTTCATATCATTGTTTTGTTATGCCAATTTTTGAATTTTGTCTATATGTACCATTCTTTTAAATGTTCTGCATTAGTTATGCCATATTATGAATTTTGTGTATATGTTTTTGGTACCATGCACTATTGTATTTTAAAAGCAAATGTCAGTAACAACTTATGCTTGAAGTTATGTTTGATGCAAATAAGTTTAGATGGATCAACATGGAGAACCTTCGATTTGTACAACTCGACCGTGGCAGTTATCATTTTTTATCATACACTTACTACTATACAAAGATGTTAGGGCTAACCATATACCTCGAGAGCCCTCAGAGATGCATGATCTTCATAGAAAATCCCATATGCGTGGAATTGTATATGGTTCTGAAAGTAGTTGTTTATACTACTTAATAATGCGCAAACATGCTTTCTTAAATCTTGCAAATTTAATACGACAAAGTGATATTCTCAAAGACACTTATCATGTGTCTATAGAGGAGCAGTTGGCCATGTTTCTTCATATCATATGACACAAGTCAAAGAACAGAGTCATGCAAGTTGATTTTATAAGGCGAGGGTCGACAGTTTGACTCTACTTTAACAAAGTTATGCATGGAGTTTGTACCCTTCGGCATCATGAAGCAAGCTCCAAAAAAGACTCCACCAGAGATAGTCAATAATCGTAATTGATTCCATTTTTCAAGGTAATTGTGTTTTTCTGAATATCTGGCAGTAGACTAAATTGATTTATGGTGATTACAACTTGTGCGTTATTGATTACGGTGTAGGATTGAATTGGTCTCATTGATGGGATACATATCGATGTCATGCTACCAGCCAAACTCATACCCCGATTTAAAGGTCGTAAAGGGATTACGCAAAATGTGCTTGCAGCTGTAACACTAAATATAAGATTCACTTACGTAATGGCCGTGTGGGAAGGATCCGCAAATGATTTTATGGTCTTGAAGTCATGGGATTATAAAATAGGTTTAATTTTTCGGTTGTAAGGAAATATTACCAATGTGATGCAGGATAACTACAATGCCAGGGTTCATATCTCCATACCGGGGCGTTAGATACCATTTGAAGGACCATACTGATTGAGTGCCTCGAAATCGTAAAGAGCTCTTCAACCTATGACATTCTTCCTTAAGAACAAAGATCGAGTCGACTTTTGGAATACTAAAGAACAAGTTTAAAATTTTGTCGGCCAAGCCTCACTATCCGTTTAAAAGGCAGGTCGATACCGTCCTTACTTGCACTGTTTTGCATTATTGTATCCAAATAGTATATCCTCAGGACCTCCTATCTAAATGAGGATGAGGATGTGTTCAAGGAGGATGGCGATGTTATCGATGATCTTAATGACTAAATTATAGATCTTTCACAATAGTTACCCATACGTGAACAACCCGAACAAATGGATCAATGGAAACTTTGCAAGTATCAATTAGCTTGGGAAATGTGGGTGGACTATTGTAAGATAAATAATCACGGGAACACAGTTGAACATGGCCTATGAGGGATGAGTTTAATTTGGATTTATACGGTATCTTTTAATTTGAATGTTTTGTATTACAGTAGGGTTTTTATGTTGATTATGTTGGTTGATGCATGAGATGTGTGTACCTTTTACTACATTTTACTCAGTAGTTTTATTCTCTTTTGTTGGTTTCTGTTGCTTGATGATATCGGTGTTTGGAAATTTTTTATTCCTTGATTTTTATTAGATGTTCTATATGTGGGTATATGTCAGTAGACCCAATTGTGCTATGTTATTAAATTATTGATTTTGTAGGCATGGAAGGGTCATCACAACCAAGGCAATGGAGTAATCCCATGCCACCATTTTATGACACTTCCTTTGGTACACAATGGGTAGAAGAACTATGTTGTCTATGCTATGATATGATATGGAGTTTGGATATCAGTTTCATTCTTGCCTTGTGATTTTTTTTTGCTATGATATGGAGTTTGGATATCAAATTCATCCTTGCCTTGCCTTGTCTTCTTGATTACTATAGTGTCTATGTTGGAGCTGCTTGGGAAATTTTTTTTTTGGATATGATATGGAATTTGGATATCTGTTACATGCTTGGCTTGGCTGCTTGCTTAATATGTTGTGTTTGCTGGAGCTGAATTTGGATTTTGTTTTTTTGGCTATTCAATGGATTTTGGATATCTGTTTCATGCTTGCATTGCATTGACTTCTTGATTACTATGGTGTCTTTGCTGGAGTTGCCTTGGGGGTTTTTGGCTATGAAATGGATTTTGGATATCAGTTTCCTTCTTGCCTTGGCTTGGCTTCTTCGTTACTAAGGTGTCTTTGCTGGGGCTGCCTTGGGATTTTTTTGAGTTGGCTTTGATATGGATTTTGGTTATCTGCTTCATGATTGCCTTGCAGTGTCTTCTTGATTACTATGGTGTCTTTACTGGAGCTGCATTGGGAATTTTTTGCCTATGATATGGATTTTGGATATCAGTTTCATTCTTGCCTTGGCTTGGCTTCTTGATTACTATGATGTATATACTGGAGATGCATTGGGAATATTTTTTATTTGGATATGCTATGGAATTTGGATATTTGTTGCATGCCTGCCTTGGCTTTGCTGCTTGCTTACTAAGTTGTGTTTGCTAGAGCTGACTTTGGAATTTTTTTGAGTTGGCTATTCAATGGATTTTGGATATCTGTTTCATACTTGTCTTGCCTTGGCTTCTTGATTACTATGGTGTCTTTGTTGGAGCCCCATGATGAATGTTTCGAAGTGAATATTATGTGTGTGTAACTTTTATTGCTTATATATGTTTCATTGCTATGATATGCTTATCGTTTTTCTCTTATCCCACTCACAAACAATAGAGCATGCATCAAACACATACCATAGCCCAAAAAAGGGTATGGCAACCAACAAATTAGCAGCAAATCAAAGTAGTAGCAAACAGCTGAAATGGTAGCCAAATATTATACAGCAAGCCAAAATTCAGAACATTGCCAACCCATAACAATTCTAACAAATAAATGCCATATCTCATGTTCTGTTTGTTCCTTGATATGGAATGATTGATATGTGTTTCCTTAAGTGGCCATGTTCTGTTCTTCCGGGTTGAATCCATTATTGGCTATGGTAATTTTTATGTTGCGTTGCATATTGTTGGTGACTGTGAAGATGGGACAGATTTTCATATCTCATGGTAAGACACCAGCAGGGAAACTGATAAGTATATTTCTGAGGGCTGCCATTTTATTGTTCATATACCGTTTTTTCTTGCTATTTTTTGTGTGACTAAGCTGAGTTCTGAAAGATGACAGCAACATTGACATGCATCGATCTTTACTTTTCGCAAGTGAGCTTTTTACTCAAAATTTTCCCCTTATCACTCTCTTTTATATTTAATTTATTATATGTTAATTTTATTTTTTTGTTACCATTGCTAGGTACAAATGAGTTTCATTTCGAGCTCTTCTAGTCGATCTCGACCTATAGATGAGATCAGCGGTGATTTGGATGCCGATGGAGATGACTTCAAGATATGCACTTGTGGATTGCGGTCACCGAGGAGGACTTCATGACCAGATTAAACCCAGGCCATAGATTTTGGAGCTGCCCTTCACGTGATACTAGATGCACATTTTTCCTATGGAAGAATCCCCACACGCTGAGTGGTCAAGATTGGTAACACTGCATTTAATGGATGAGAATGAACGACGGTCCAAGATTGGCATTTCTGCCCTATTATTATCCGAGAGGATGATGTAGAGACAAAGAGTCGTATGGATAAGGTAGGTCTATTTGAGAGAAACACTGTGAAAATGGATAGCATCCTAACTGATTACAAATCTATTAAGTTGGGATTGTTTTCTCTCATAGGACTTACGTTTTTATGCTATTGTTGTTGTATAACAAGATTGATTGATGGGGAAGATACAATGTGTAAACCGAGCTATTTATGTTATTGCAATGTTTGCTTTCTTGGTTTTTTGGAGTAATTATTAATACATAAATTCAATCAACTATTGCACCCTCTGGGTTTAGATACAGTTTGGCTTGTCTTTATATTGGTTGATGTTATTTGGACATTTATTTCGTTCATCAAGTTTTTTATTTTGTTAAATTTATTTCGGTTATTTTCCTCGTTCTCATTCTTCTCTCCATCTACCCTACAAAATACTTCAAATACACAAGAAATGAAACGAGTGGTAAACTTACCAAAGTTCACCACATCCTACTCACAATTTTCTTCATCCAACTTTCTTAAACAAAAGAAAGACAAGAAAGTTGTGTGGGCTCCACAAATTCTCAAACCAACTTTCCAACCAACTTTCTAACAAAAGAAATACAAAACCAAACTATCCTCTCATCAAGATTCCACCACTCAACTTTCCACATTCTCATTCTCAACAAAAGAAACAGGCCCTTAGTACCATCCCTCTCATCAAGATTCCACCACTCAACTTTCCACAATCTCATTCTCAACAAAAGAAACAGGCCCTTAGTACCATCCTCAGCCAACAATATGATTGCAGTGATCTCTAGGACACCCTTCAAATGCACAAAAGGATTTTTACCACCACATTATCAGCAAAAGATGAAAGATTGCAACAAATATGCATAGATCCAGAATACAAATGCCAAAGTTGTAAAGATTAGATAGCACTAAAAATAATGTTAAAAAGATACAGATTGCAACGGATATGCATAGCTCCAGAGTTACAAATGCCAATGGTGTAAAGATTATCGAGCACTAAAAATGGGTTCAACATCAGGATTTGGCTGTGATCTACGGGTATACTTGATCAGTAAAGCTTCTGAAGAAAGGCCTGGCACTCGTAAGTCCCTATATACAGGAAAAAAGGTACATGATTATAAATGTGCATGGTAATAATTAAAAAATCAATATGATGTATGTTCCTCCTTGGCTAGCGTCAAAAAACCATGCACTCCATGTTTTTTTAACGATTAGATCCGTTCATTTTGATCATGTTTTAGAATTCCAACCTATCAATTTTCAAATGAACCCAAACGGTATTACTTTTCTATCTAATCATCAACCCTTGCACAAAAAATTTGTTACTACGAAACTGTTAAATTTACGACGAATGGATAAACAAGAAAAAACCCTTGGATTCACTTCAAAATTGGTGGTATCATACTGAACGGATCCGAAGTAGGAAAATTTTCTTACTTTTTTTGGTTTTTTTGTATTTTTTTTATTTTATTTTTTTTTTTTGGGGGGGGGGGGTGGGGGGTGGGGGGCTGTTGTTGTTTGAGGCTAAGGAGGAAATTTCCTCCCTGGCTAGCTGATGCACATTAAAATGCTTCGTCTATATGATGAAAAGAAAATTAAAAAAGCGGTACATGAGTTAAGAAAAAACCTTATGTAGGGCTCCAGGTCATTCCATTCCCATTTGGGCCGCTTTCGGAAAAGTGCAGTGAAACGTTCTGCTGGAACTGCGGGAAGATCTGACACACTGAAAGCACAAATCCAATTTTCTACACCAATTTTTTCATACAGCACTGCACCTTCGAGCATTTTTAGGTTAGCTTTCATTCCTGAAGGAATGCTTTGCATCCACTTCTCCATGAAGTTTTCTAGCTTCAATTTTCCTCCATTTAAAACTCTCAAAGCAAAACGCAGGCATACACGCTTCTCGTCAAGGCTCCACAAACAGCCACTATTAGTCTCTGCCTTGCTTCCATATGTCTCAAGGCAGTGAAGAACAATTTTTCGGGAAAATCCATCTGCCTCTAAAGCAGAAACCACTTGGTCCTCTGCAAGCGCATTTAAAGGCCATTCATACAAGATGGAGTTGTTCAATATCATGTTCAGGACTTCATCCATGGATTTCTGACCCACTACTCTCCAGTATCCTTCAATCTCCACAGCAGACAGAGACCTCAGTCCTGCCCTCAGTTCATCCTCGCTGGCCTGGATCAGCTCAACTAGGTCTTGCCATGAGTACAAGCCTCTCTTGCTCTTAGTATCATTCTCTAAATCTTCTTCGAGAAAGTAGGGTCTCTCGTTGAGGAGTGCTTTCAGTTTATCAAGCCTTGGAGCAGCCTGGATGAGTTCCATGGTCCCCGGTGCAACTTTGAGAACATATGTTGCTGCCATTGTGATAGCAGAGCTGTCTGTATCGCTGCATTTGCAAACGAGTTTGGAGGTCGATGTAGTTGCATCACTGGAGGGTACAAGGAAAACAGAGTTGGATGTCCCTACAAACTTCATAGCATAAGTGGACGAAGGAGTGCAGAGTACAGCTTCCTCATCAGGCTGCCCCCTAATGGTTACCCTTCATTAAAGGAACATCCATGTTATAACAATGCAAAAGTTAAGGGTCCAAACCATATTAGCACATTGGTAAGCAAGCTAGAAGATTTATAATGTCATGCACAGAATGACATACTGATTACAAAGAAAAATAAATATATGTAATAGTCAACTGAAATGTATAGTGGTAAGTACACACCGCTAAAAAGGGCATAAAGTAAGGGCAATTCATTTGGGAACTTCTAAAACATGTTAGTGCATTGTTACCGTGGAATAGAAAACAAGAAATAGAATTTCTACATCATATTAGATAACGCCTTTGGTTTTAGTTACATTCTATGGTTGGAGGTGCCTGCACATAATTTCCCTAGAAGGGGTATCTAGTTGTCTTGTGGCACATCGTGTATAACTCGAAAGCTATTTGGGTTGGGGTCTTCGAAAACTGTATTCTGTGACAAACATCAACTGCCCAGGAGATTCTCCTCAATTGGCCCCCCTCAAAAGGGACAGATCAGACATGTCAGCCTAACATTTGTTCATACCCATTACTGTTTAGCATAATTACCCTAATAGGGTCATGTGTTCCGATTATCATTCACAGCAGGAAATGGGGGTTGAGTAAACTAGGATGCTCTTCTCCTTTCAATAATATCTCGTTAATTTTCATCTCTAGTTACATCACATCACATCTTTCACATACATGATTCAATACCATAGACATTTTGATTTCAATTGTGACATTGTCCAATATGTACAGTTACGAGCTCAAACAGAATCCAAGTACCAAAGTAAATTCTATGAACAATGTAAAACTGGGCTTCTCCTGAAAAAATAGACCACCTCACATCAAAATCTCAGTTTGGTAATATATGCTATGGGAACATAATTGGTTAACCCCACACTCTATGGGGAAGTGAACAAGAATTTATTGTATCCATCAAAGCTAGAGAACTCGGTTTTGGTTTCGGTTCTTTTAAAAAAATTGGTATTGACAAGTTTCGCTAGTTTCGTTTTAAGTTTTGATTTTAGATTTATCTATATTTTATATGTATATATTTGTATGAATATGCATTTATAGAAATTTTTTAAACCCCAAACCCACTATTAACATCCATTGTAACCCAGACCCAAACCCACTACTAATTCATATAATCCCCCACTCAATGCTTTGATATCTAACTCTATCTCTTGGTCTCTTCTCTCTTTTGGCCCGCAATATCGAAGCGACAACAAAGGTGATGAGATTGAAGTGGTACGAGGTCAAAGCGGCAGTGAAGTCAGGGCAGCGGTAGCAACAAGATCAAATGGTGCAGACCTCCCCCTCCAAGTCAGGTAAGCTTTCTCTCTCCCAATTGCTAATTTTTTAACGGCGATAGCGATGCCGAGAATTTTTTTCATTTTCATTGTTATTTGCTTGTTTTCACTCAAAATTCTTGAGGGTTTATGCTTAAATCATCTCTACCATATATAATTTTTTGGTTAAATTTATATTTTAAAAAGGTTTTTTAGGTTTTTAGTCGACACTAAGATCGACGGCTAGTTTCATACAGATCATTGATGAAACCAGTACGAAATGGTCAAAACGTCTCGGTTTTGAAATCGCAAGCGTGGGTAACCATATGTTGGTCTATATAGTTGTATACGAAACACATGGAGGATCATTGCATGCAATATCCATTGGACCTGCAATTTTATACGGTTGGATGTCCATACGGTCACTAAAAACTATGCTTACAAATCGGATTATCGGCAAAGATAATTTTTATTCGGCGCAGGCAATCTATGTTCACAAGCTATCACATATCAAACAAATCTAATGACATCATATCACTGGCTGCTTGTTATACTGTACTATGGCAGTTGCAATAGGTGGTCAGTTACATGAGAAATAGTATGACGTCACATCATAGCTTCCGAAGAGCGGAAGCAGGGTGGTGGTGGTTTGGTGTCAAGTCATCAAAGAAGAGGGCAATAGCTCAAATCAAATAGGTAAAATGTGTAGCCTATCATGAAACTGGACATCATCTTAGATTTAGCAGGGGGAATATCGATAATCTCTGCGTGTACATTTGTAAGCATACAGCCTTGTGATAGCTTAATCTGATGAAGATCTAGGAAGCGTGAGGGAGATGATGGGGGTCATCCTCTTAAATATTTTCTCTAACGTAAATTATCATGGTAAGTATTGAGGTCTGCAAGTGCAGCACAAAGTTCCTGAGTCTTTTGGATATGCTACAGTGTCATAGGTCTGTGAACATGATTGAAACATGCAATATGAGTGAGAAACCAAGAAAATGTATTTGCTATCCAGATATAATGCCAACGCCAAACCAAGCCCATGGATGGCTGTACCCATGACTGCGAGCACAGTAGTCTTTGTAAAAAAAAAGTAAGATGCCAGGGAGGGTTTGCCCTTTTGTCCATGTATGTGTGCATGGTGGTGGTTGTTAACCTTCAAAGAATGTGATTTCTTCTGTATCTTCCTATGCCCATTTGCTTATTATAAGCACGTTAGTTTTGGTTGAAACTGTGATGTAGGAATATCAGATAAAATTGCATCCATGCTGACATGGATGGTGCAAAATTAAAAGCCAGATTAACATGTCAATGAGTCAATGACAGAATCGGTTGGCTTGAAACAATCTAGGGAGAAAATCGAGCATCACAATTTAGGGGTACATGTATAACTGAAATATCCAAACCGCACATTCATTTAGGGTCTGTTAGGTTTGCTACAAAAAGAAGATCAACACATGCTGCATGAGGAAATGCTACATGCAACATTTGTTGCAGGATATTAAGCAAAACCTTAATTTTTGGCTATCTGCAATTTTTATCATAGAAAATACATCCTCAACGCAAATTCAGTGTTTGGTTGAAATGTTGTTGCGGAAAAGAAGCAAGATTTGAAAAATTCATGTTTTGTTGTAGTAAAAGTGATGACATGACATCTTAAACAAATATTCTATTTACGGATTACAGCAAGAACTACATCCAAATTTGATTCAGCTTTTGATGTAGATTGTTAATACAAAATGTACCTCCACTCATTGTCTAGAAATGTTCTGTTCTTATCCAAACACTATAAATAGAAATCAACTTGCAACATTTGCTGATGCAGCTCTATTTCCTGGCAACCAAACTGCATCGAAGACGGATTCAGATATGTAGTGATAATATTACTGTCAAATCTACTTTTACAAAGATAGAATTGCGCATCCTAGTTTGCTTGCTACTTGTAAAGCTACACCTATGCTCACACTTTATAAACTTACCCAAAATTATGACAATTCATCTTAAACAAATCTACTATCCACGGGATACAGCAAGAACTGCATCCAAATTTGATTCAGCTTGTGCTGTAGCTTTTTTAAAGACAAAATGTAGCTCCACTCGTTTTGTAATGTTCTGTTATTCAAATACTAGAAATAGGAATCAACATGCAGAATTTGCTGATGCAGCTCTATTTCCTGGTAACCAAACTGCATTTAAGATGAATTCCGATATGGATATATGTGACCCATACATGAATCAGATATCTAAACAAATATCCACTTAAACATGAAGTGGATTTCATATAGTCAAAAATATCTGCTTCGCTAAATATCCACCCCCACATGTCAGTGAGTGAGTGAGTGAGTGAGTGAGTGAGTGTGTCTATACCATGATTTGAAAACTCACCCAATACTGTTACATTCCAGCGCATCTTATCAGGTTTTCAGGATGTCAATACAATATTATAGCCAAATTATCAGACTTGGTGATGTTGCTTTAGTATTGCAAACACACATTAAGTATCAAACAATTTCAAGTATGTACCAGTCGAAATTGTCCGATATATACATGAAAATGTTCGATACATTGGTTCCAAAGGACAAAAATAAAAGTTAAAGAGGAAAGAAAGCAAGTGTAGGAATCATTCATGCAATCTGACTATCTTAACAACCCATGCATGCATATTGTATTTCCGTAGTAAATCTACTTTTACGAAGAACCGCGCATCCTAATTTGCTTACAACTAGTATTGTTACACCTATGCTTCCACTTTATAAACTAACCAAAAATTATGCCATATTCATAATATTTGCAAACTGAACTCGCTCTAGAAATTATAAAAAATAAATTTAATTACCATAATTTTTTAATTTCTTATATATTTTTGAAGCATTCGATACCCAAAGTCTATACTTCCAATATGCATCGCTTAAAACTTCTAATACCACCGAAACCAATAGTTTAAATAACAAGCCAATATTGAGACCGCTCATACAGATACCGAGTTTTCGAACATTGGTCTATGCACATACATATAGACAAGATTCTTGGCCACATGCAAAAGCATGTGAGGTAAAAATTGAAAATAGTGCACAAAATTATAAAGTTCATTGCATCATGATTGAGGATAAATTTTGCTAACACTTCATTTACTATGGTTAGTGTATCATTAAACACCTCTGAAATATAATATTAGCAGAAACTACCATTGGACATGAGGTGTTAATGCCCCTATGCCAATAGAACATGGTAATTTCTACTGCTTTTAAGAATAGTTTATGTTAACATCAAAGTTTACAAGTGTTTAGTGATACACTGAGCATAGTTCAGGAGGAGGTGTTAACAAAATTTACCTTTTAATTTATTAAAATGAAGATATGCATTAAAAAGAGAACGATATTTGCAATTTACAAATTATTTAATAAAAGCATAACTTTAAGGATTGAGGATTAAAAAGTATGTGCATTTAATGAGAATTTAAGAATAAAATCAAATTGAACTGCTGACCTAATATTATTTTGAAGGGATAAGATTTTGAATTTTTGATTTCTTGCGGAAAGGAAGAGGTGGACCTAAGAAACTCATAAAAGCTGGGTCCATCTCTTTGGAACTAAGGTATAGATATGGAAGTGTTTAAGCTTGATATACTTCAAGTGAAAATGAATGGATATGATTTGATTCGACAAATCCTGATTAAGTCTTTAAATGGATGGTTAGAATTTGATAAGGAAAAATCGCTCATCTGCGTCCATGAAAGGTAAAGAGTTTGCAATATATTAGAGTGTGTCTGCATATCGAAATGTGATGAAAAGGTAATTATTGATGTCGCATCACCATAAAGAATTTGAAATATTTAACAAAAGGGAAGTCAAAATGTTAATTGTTTCCCTGCACTTACTTCTACTCCTACCAATACGACTCTTCGCATTCCAAATAAAATTAGAATTCTTATTTCAAAGTCATTCCAAATAAAATTAGAATTCTTATTTCAAAGTCTCATGTATCAGTTGACGCGGATATGATAAATATTCAAATTTGAATAATAACTAGTGGTTCAAATGCAGTTAGCATACTAAATATAATTCAGATAATGGTTCTATTTCGGATAGCAATCTTGATATTGGATTTGGACAAGGATATTGCATCACTCGCTCTGAATTTGTTTCGTTTACTCCTGTAAATTCTTGTGATATGATTTATATAAAATCTCATTTCGCTTCTTTTCCGATTTATTATTTCTTCTTTTCTTTCCAGCCCGGAGGCCCAGCCCGCAATCCCCCCTCTATCTATCTATCTTTTTCTTTTTGTTTCCCCAACGCAATTGAACCCACGGCCCACCTGAACTCTCTCCCACACTTAATTTCCCACCAACCTCCCCTCTCTTTCTCTCGAGCCCCCTTCAGCGAGAAACTCTCGACACTAACCCCTGAGCCCATTTCTCTCTCTCGACCTCAGCTGATAGCCAGTTGCTTGTCGTTTTATGTCAAATCCACATCCTACTCGAGTATTTCGGCACCGATTTTCTTTCTCATTGCACCTCAGTCCCGAGAAAGATCCCATCATCCCTGCAAACCCACTGCCCCCTCTCACTCAATTAACCGACAGCCCCTTTGCACTTCGTCGACTTCGCTGATCTCCCATCACACCCGATCGCATGCCTTCTCCATCTCCAGTCTCTATCTTCCTCTATAAATTTGCTCTTTGGTTTTAGGGTTTTAGGGTTTTACTTTGAAAAGGGGAAAAATATTTTTCTCAAGGATTTTGTGTTTTCCTTTTAAACTAAGTTCAGATTTTGCTTTGAAGCTGGATTTTCTTCTCAAAATTCTTCCGACAATCATTGGTATTTGGTAAATCATTTTAATTCTTGAGTTTCGCTTTAAATTCATACTTTGTCTGCGATGATGTTTCTGACCATGGCTTAGGTATTTGCGGGGGCTTGGCTGCGACCATCGCTGCCGCCCCCTCACTGTTGTTGCGGTTGTTCTTCTGTTGGGTTGGCTCTACCGTGACTTACACTGGGGCCTTTTGCCCATTGCAGTAACCCCCTTGGGCTCTTCCCTCTGCATGGTCCTCTTGTTGATGTTGGTTGTGGTATTGGCTTGGTGATTGGTGTTGGTGGTTTGATGATGAAGTGCGATTCGGGTTTGCCACACGATTGTTAATAAGGGCTTAACCATTAGGGGCATGTCAAATGTTGGCTTTCGTAAGTTTCGACCTCTATACATGCTAAACTGAAATCTTTGTGATAATTATTTATGGCCGAAATATAAAGAGCATGAATATATGGATATGACCCTTATGCGATCAATGAAGAGTTTTCTCTGAGATCAAAACACAGTTGTCCCTCCTCCATTGTTATCTTTCATGTTTTAGACTACTATATCACTTGTAGCATGTTACCCATGTTTAGATTGTTGTATCACTTGCTGCATGATATCCATGTCTTATATTGTTATATCACTTGATGCATGATAATCATGTTTAGACTATTACGCTACTTGCTATACATGTTTTAGGCTGCTATCTGCTTGCTGCATGCAATCCTGAAATTCTCATGACATCAAAAGTTTGTAATATGTTAGGATGTGATATGATGAAAAAAAACTGATATCATTCAAGTACATGATGATATGTTGTTAGACTTGTTATTTAATGACACCTTATCAATGGCATGAATGTAAGGATCGCCTTACCCTTGCAATACTAACAACACACTAAAGGGGGGTGAATAGTGTAATGGCAATAAATTGTGCAATTAAAATTAAACTTACAAATGCGGAATAATAAATGCAAGATGAATTAATCAACACAATCAATCCAAATGCAAACACAAGATATTACACTGGTTCCCCAAACTTGGGTACGTCCAGCCACACCAATATTCACTATATTTCCCACAAAGAGAAGTAAATACAAATCCGACAAAGAGATACCTCACTAAAAGGATTTTGTCCTACACAAGAACCCAACCAACCTTACACAAGAACTCAACCAACCTTACACAAGGGTCAAACTCCCACACAGAGAATTACTAACTCCCACTCAGAGAATTAGGGTTAGCCCTACACTAAGACACCAAACTCCCACAAAGAGAGTTATTTTCACTAAGAGAATATCATGTTCCCACTAAGAGAAATACTCCCACAAAGAGAGATACTAATTCCCACAAAGAGAATTAGTGTTACAAAGAAACACCAAGTAAAACAAATACTCTTACCTATGCATTGAGCTGTACTTACTCATAAATGAATGCAAGGCATGGAAGAGGATCTCCAAGTGTTGAGATTTACTTGAAAGCACTTGGATGATTTCCCTTGAGCTTGACTTCAATGCATGAAAGAGAGGATGAGCTCTAAGAAGGAAATGAGAGTTTGAGAGTGTCTTAATCAATCTCTAATGATTTACAATAGCATCAAGAAGTTCTGATGAACTAGCACTCTCATATATATATGAACCCTATAGGAACTCTCAAAAGCAAAGAAAACAGCCAAAAACAAAAAGCTGCAACGGCTAGATTTTTGGGCTGAAACGTCACTGACAGTCGACTGATGAACAAATGATAGTCGACTGTCCAACGGCTAGATTATACTCAACGGCTATAATCTGAGCCTTGACAGTCGGCTGATGAAGTCGATACAGTCGATTGTAAACAGGACAGGCGCCTGTTAAACCTTCAACAGGTGACTGCTGCAGTGGATGGAATAAAACAGAGAGATGCACTCTTACTCCCAGTATGCATACATGCGACTAATGAACAAATGACAGTGGACTGTAAAATAGACAGGCGACTGTATATCCTTCATCAGTCGACTGCTGCAGTTCATCAGTCGACTGCTGCAGGAGATGGAAATAAACAGAGAGCTTCAACTTTCGCACTTACGCCTTTCAGACGACTGTTGACCATTTCACATGCGACTGTAAATATACAGGCGACTGTAAATTGAGCATCAGTCGACTGATACGAAAAGCTTAAGTAGAGTCAATAGAAATGTTGACTTGAGCAGTGCACTACAGTCAACTGTAGAAGGTTCGACAGGCGACTGGAATCACCCAGTCGACTGTAAATCCTTCAGCAGGCGACTGTTGGAAAACCAGAGACTCCAAATGAGTCTTTGGTCAAGATGATCCTATTGGGTTGGATTCTATGTTAATCCTAAGGCTCACTAAGATGGTAAATGCATATGCATGAATTAGTAGACCATCTATCAAGTCATTACATTAAACCTAGACTCAAAAGAGAGAGAAAGCAATAAATAAAATTACATGAATTACAATGCTTTTCTTAGAGTCTATGGCTTCAAACTTGATGCCTTATGCTCTCCATCATCTCCAAGCTTTGGCACCCCTTGAGTCCAAGCTTTGACCCTCCTCCACTTGATGTCCATCCTTGCACCAAGTGTTTAGTCTCCAAAAATGATATCATTGAAAAGTAACAAGAGACTAAAACAAGAGAGTCATTAGCAACAACGTAATGTTGTGATCATCATCAAAATAACATTGGTATGAAACACCAATAATCAACAATGAACTCATCTAAACTGTTAGAATCATGAAACATAAATGGACTTGAATTACATAGCACACCAACCATATTAGTTAGTTTTGATGAGACCAGTGGACTTGTTTAAAGACCTTATTTCATGATGCATGTTTAACCAAACAAATGATGGCACATTAGAACATCACTTGAACTACACTGTTGTGACACTGAGAGATATACACCTTGGCAAATACTTGGCACTTCAGACTCATCGGGTTTTGGGATAAATCATACTAGAAAGTGTGCTGGAGAGACTGGAGCCATGCTTGTGATTACATGACCAGTGTTCTGACCAGATCTCGTAATGCATCCGATGGGACTCTATTAGTATTTTCGGATATAATTTTTGAGTCTCTCATGTCTTTGTTCTGGACTTAGAGCCCCATCATGTTGTTATTTTTGGGCTTGACCTGCGTGAGCGTCCTGTGGTACAAGTTGGACTCCTATTTGTTTATTGTACTCTCTAATATGATTCACGACCTATGATTGGTATAACTACTAGAACCATGATCATTTAAATTTAAACTGTAAACCATTTTGCATGCATGTTTTTTACTTACGTGTTTCCCGCTCATGATTTTAGTTATGCTTGTATAAACTGTTTAATTCCAAATTCTAGAATTATTGTGATTTACTATTGACTGATGTATACTATCCATTTTGTTGCACCGTTAGGTATTTAGACGGAACCAGCGGAGGTGCCTACATTTAAGGAACTGACTTTGCTGTGGAGACCGTGTATTTCTGATTGTGAGGTTGTGAGAGTTTCCCTGTTGTATCTTTCTTTATGTATTTTAAGAGCATGTAGCGTGATGTATCTGACATTGTAATCATTATGTATTAGTGAAATTTTCATATGAGCATTTTGGTACATCACTACTCATAATCAAGATTGTTTTTACTGGTTAGCTGCATGACCTGTCAATTCTTGCAAAAATCAGCCACGTCTCTAATGAGCGGGACTGACTTTGTAATCCTTATGTATTAATGAAATTTTCATATAAGCATTTTGGTACATCCCTACTCGTAGCATAGATTGTTTTCACTTATTAACTGCAAGACCTGTCAATTCTAATGAAAGCAGACACGTCTCTAGGGAGCGGG
Organism: Scilla litardierei; assembly: GCA_030789695.1. Taxonomy (NCBI): domain Eukaryota; kingdom Viridiplantae; phylum Streptophyta; class Magnoliopsida; order Asparagales; family Asparagaceae; genus Scilla; species Scilla litardierei. The sequence goes on from CM061138.1 coordinate 38,277,570, forward strand.
GCGTTACACCATTAATAACCAAGCTTCATACCAATTATCTCTAGATCCCGAATAAATCTTTTCACAACTACTTATTCAATGAGAACAGCACATATCACATAAAGCTATTTAAAACGCTCTTTAACTTGAGTTTCATCAACATTGATATATGTTTAAATATGACTCAAACATGTGCTTAATTATCATAATGTTAAGATATAATGCATCATGTGCATGTGTTCTTAATTAGTGCCTTGAATGGTAGATTTAAATTTGTCCAAATCTGTGACATGTGCAATTCTAATAATATAAATAAAGCTTAAGGAGAGATTGCTAATCAAGCTCTACCTCTTTTCTTCTATATATTTTCTATTTTCTGACATGGTATCAGAGCTTATTGATGATCCAAACACTACTCCTAATTTCATCATCAAGAACTAAGCAAACATATTAATAACCGAACGTTTCTTTTCAACTTTACCATCTCTCCCCTCTCTCTCCACCCATTGTTGCTACTTTTTCTCTCATTTTTCTCTTTTCTGTCTCATTTGTTTAAATATCATATCTAATCTTTATTGCTCAGATTTGATCTCTCTAGATCTATTGATTGGCTCAACATACATGTCTTGAACGATGCACCTTATGGTTGTCGACTAGCTCAACTGGCCGATCTAGATTTATACTATGGCCTCTGTTAGATGTCATAGATCTATACTAAATTTACTTAATCGTCTAACTTGTTTCTAGCTGACTGGCTACCATTGCTTCTAGTTATAAAATGAAGTTGATGAATCCCACCATTCCGAAACCCCTCTTTTACTATGGTGAGATGGAATGTGACCAACTATTTCCTTTGATTCCAATCATTCAATCTCTATGTTAACTCTTAGATAAAGAAGAAACATCTCACAGAAGATCTGCCGAACTCCAAATCCAAAGAGTATGGCAACTAAGTTGCAAGCAATTGTTGTGCAATAATCTTACTTCTTAACAACATGGAAGAGGAATGCAGTGAGAGCATATGTTCCTAAAGACTGCAAAGAAGATCTAAAGTACCCTGAAAGAGATATGGAAATGAGAAGAATATCTCTTGAGTTACTGAGCTATATGAGCTGTACATCTCTGCGAAACATGATGGAAGATTTCTTTCTGACTGCGACTTGGAGTTGAAGGGGAACTTAGATGAGATCACAATGTATCATTCATTGGTAAAATACAAGTTGTTAAAGAGGGAAGGCGATAAACACTAAATCTCTGCTAACCTGAAAGCATCAGTGAGACAAAGAGACGATAAATGCTGAATTCCTTTTATCCCAATCGATAAATCAATATGACGATAGACTGTAAATAACTCGTTGGAGAAAGAGAAATACAATAAATGCAAAATCCCCACCAACTCAGTTAATACGTAATAGGCTAATACGGTAATATATTATAGACTATTAAGTGACCAGTTAGAGGGAGGGAAAAGTGATAAATATCAAATTCTAATCAATTTGAAAGCATTGAAAAGATGAAAATATGATAAAAGTCGAATCCTTACCGACCCAATTAACGGTTAGTGTCACGATAGACCACAAATAACCCAATTATCTCCCCCAAATGGCAATCAATAGCAACGAAACATTTTAGAAGCAAAATTAAAGCAAAAGATACAAATATAAAGGTAAGAAAAACTTTTACCTATATAAGGTTCTCAATGCCTTGATCATAATAACACGTAACAGTCATGTCAAGACACGCCTAAACATCACACATAAGAAACAATCTCTTGTTAATGTCGGATATCATGCCCAATGTTTCGAAAATGGAGACTTTGTGGTCAACTCTTGTAATAAAGTTAAGCTGTTTAACCTCCTTGTAGTCATCCACGATCGTAAGAGTTTTTCCCTTGAGACCTCACTTATGTATCTCAGAATATAATGGTACTCAAAACCCGGGAACTACCTCTGATCCACCCTAAAGGAGTGACTTACATGCATGAACACAAGAGTAAGGATGTAGACATATAGAACCCACATCTCCTTCTCACGTCCCACAAACAATCAAGGAGTATCATCAACATGTGTTGCATTAGGCATACGATTTGAACTCAGAGAACATGTATCCAAAAATAATATCCTCCACAAAAGAGGGGCACATCTTCAAGCTCCTCGTATGAGGGATCAAAGCTGTCGACAATGTTCGAGAACTAGCGTACGACCTATCAAAGAAAGACCGAACGAGTTTCTTGCCTAGATTCTCTTCAAATAGCACAAAAGTATCGACGCTCCCTCTCCAGTAATGAAATCATCTTGGTCCTTCACATCGATATGTAGAACAATGAAAGTACAAAGTGCATGCCGCGACAAAATACTCTTGACATCTTCTCCATTTTCCATAAAACGCGTCCGAGGCAAAGAACTAATACGATGCCTACGATCTACAACCAGGATAGGAAATCTCCTCGAAAGCCCTGGAAGACGACCATCGCCATTGTAAAGAGGCACACCACGTGAAGATGCCCATCTTGAATGAGACTTTCCAAGACCCAGAAGCCTACCAAGTAAGTTTCCATGCGAGTGAGACCTCCCACACAGTAGCCAACACCAGCAGGGTCCCATGGCACTTGTGTCGCCCGCGTACCGGATGCCCGGTACCAAAAGGCACGAATGTAAGGTTTCACCACTGGCAATATTCATGAGATATAGCATATGCCACCAAGAGTATCCATGTAACAGCGTCCCCCTCTATAAATAGGCCATGATTGCCCTCAACCATGGAACCTGAGAGACAGGATCCCCAGCAGACTTAGATGCTCAGGGTACCTTTGTTAACAAAAGCCTTGCCAGACGGGGTTTTGTGCCTGCAAGCACCGCCTCTAAGATAATGCGACATCTTTCGATCCTTCTTTAGAGGTACTCATCATTATGGATAAGTGAGGCCCTCCTCACCAAGGGCCATGCAAGTAATCAAGAAAACAATATTGATAAAGATGACCATAGCCAAGAATGTCAACTTACATATCCTAACCTAGGAGAACTAAGCCATTTAGCTTTCGGATGCTCTGACATCCAATACTTTGCGAAGGGACATCTCTGCAATATTGTCGTACTAACTCTACAAAGGGATGAAGCCAAGTGCCATATCCAAGTGCCCTGGCATATCACCTTGATCATATACACCGTTCAAGCATCCTGTTGGCATGCCTTGTCTAAGCATATTAACGAAGCAGTATGTTGAGGCACCATGTACAAACATTATATCCAATTATCTTGACTAAGTGTCATGCTCGAACGAACGTTCGAACACCACATCTGCAATAGGTAAACGCGATTATCACCATCTTAGATTTACATGAAGGCCCAACACTGCATCTAATTCTACATGAAACTTCAAATAGGACTCGAGGTGGGATCAATGATATACCATCACCTAAAAGATCCACGAGCCTAACTCAGCAAAAAGCCTACTAGCCCAACTCAAACAAAAGGTCCATGGGAGTTTGGCACATGACAGTAAGGTTTGATATATGAAATGACTGAAATGTCTTTCAACCAATGATATATATAATCCTCCCTTTAAGGAGGTAACGGATTGCATCTCAAATTTTCTCAATTAATATTGTATTTTCCCTACAAAGTTCTCATTTGAGCATTGAGAGAGTTGAAGCTGGAACCCCCATTCTATGTTTGAATCACTAATGGTCTTGTTAATTGTGATGTGTAGATTATAGTATATCGTAGACATAGAACCGACTCTGCCCGCCAAGATACCTCTACCACTATGTCATCAGTACGATATATGACATGATATCTAAGGAAAATGATAGCCAATGCTATTACAACCCGATAACCATTAGACAACCTCCTAGTTACCATTTAGGAAGATGCACTTTGATTAATGCTTACATTCCTTCAACCCTGTTTGATTTAGGGCTATCTAGAAAGATCACCTTTCCAAACCTGCGGCCTCGAAATTTAAGTGGCTCATAAGTCCACCAAAAAGCATGGCAATTTTTGTACATAACCGCTCTAGTCTGTTTTAATCGGATTTGTTGATTGCTCAATGACTAGATCCATAATCACTCAAAATGGATCTCGTCCATGATGTTCTGTTCCGGTGATGCGGTTTCATTGATTAATGACTATAAACTTTGCATAAGAATAACAAACATGCTGCTTGCTCAAGCGGGTGAAGCATCGCAGAATAAAGCACCACGTCAATAAAGGTATAATGTACCGCTTTATGGATCGGAATGAGTTTCTTCATGCTACCACATCAAATTGGAATCTGGTGTGACACATGCTACTAACTTTAAGACGAAAAAGCCATGCATGCTTATGTAAACATTGTAATTACGGTAACAACAATGTTCTAATCATCAAGTAACATGTAATAAAGGCCTATTCATAAGCACACGGTGTGTATATCAACAAAGGATGATATCGTATCTGATTAAAAGTGTATCAGCTCAATATTGTTTCGGTTTACAAAAATAAATAGCAACAAAAATTCTCAATACAATAAGTCAATGACCAATATGTTTTAATCACAATGAATCATAAAGTTGCACTTTCAAATTATCAATGATCAGCGGGATCAACGTGTAGACTAGGGGATCTACGAACGCGAGAAAATCAACATCTAGGGTTAGGAATCATTACAAAGCAATTGGCATCTTATAAGAGGAATTTTCAAGCTAATCGACAAGATAAAGACCTAACAATCTATACAAGATAAAAATTGCGCGCAAGAGACGGAGGCAGCGGGTTGGTAAGGTTACCTGTTGTGGAGGATATCGGGGAGGAGTTTGTCGTCGACCTCAAGGAGGAGCAGATCGTCGTGAGATCCGAACTGAGTGTGGTAGTAAATCGGGATCGTGGAACCGGCGGTGAGATTAAGCACCGCCGACGCACCGCCGCCCAAAATCTCGCCCTCGTCTTCTGTTTCTATTTCCATCTCTCTCTCGCCCCCCTCTCCTCCTCCCTCCCCCGCGCGCTTTTTCACCCAGTGTTTGGCGCCTTTTTTATTCCCTTGAGGCCCGACTTGCCACCCACGTAATAATCGAGATATATTCGGACCAAAATGAAAACTACTAACAAAACGAGTCGTGCTATATACACAGCGGATTCTGCAGTGTAGTCACGGAGTTGACTGGAACGCGACGTCTCACATGAGTCCTTGAGTGCGTCTTATTATGAATTGATAGTTACAGCAATCGCGTGCAGCAATCACGATTGAAACTTGTGAGAAACTACGGTGCACGAATCAATTCTTTCTCTCACCTCTTTCATATTCGTTCCTTCTCTTTGCTCATCTCTTGACTCGTCCAAAGCCAAGAACAAATTCTCATCCCATTCCGGCCTCGACGTTAACAGCAACGGCGGCCCTCTGTTGACTTGCTAACCTCCTCTGCTGACGACGCCATTGTCGCTCGACCTCAACCTGTAACGCCTTCACCTTCGCCACCGAGCCCGTCGGGACCACGACGCGCTACGCAGCCGACATGTCTACCTTCTACTTCTTCGCTGGGGGCATCGTCATCATCTTCGACATAGCCTACGCCTTGCCCTCGTGACGCGAACTACACATCGTCACATCCCGCCTCTTCGTCCTCTTCGTCATCCCCTCCGTCTCCGAGTCCCCCCGATGGTACCTCGTTCGTCGCACGACCGATGATGCGATGCCCATCATGCGTATCATCACCCGAACCAACAACAAGCACGTCCCCGAAACAACAACGTTGAAACTTGACAATGACGACGAAACAGATGAGAATGGCACCATGCATTTCGTTGAACATCGGGCTCGATCATTGATGTCGGTGGTTCATCGACGGATTGGATCGGGTCTATGCGAGAGTCCGGAGGGGTCTTCGACACGCTGCGTTGCTCCATGGGCCGCAACGGCGTCAACGTTGGAGTGGATGGGTCACGATGATCGGCGTTGGATGGGGTTCTCGGTTCATGGAAGGATGTTTCCGTTTTGCATGAGGAAGGATGTTGTCGTTAAGACAAGCACTGGATTGATGGAGCATCGAGTATGAAAGTTCGACGGGCAAGATGGACTCAATGTTCTTCGCATGATGGCAGGTCGGGGGTGTCTCGTCTGGCGAATCATAGAAAATAAGAGATGCATATATGATCATCGACTATAGACTATTGATAAGAGTGCAACATCTTACAATAGGAAGATTGAGCGACGCACTCCGACGAAATGCACGGGCGATCTCTTTTCCACTTGGGTGGTTGATCGCTACACGATCAAAAGACGACTTGCGGCGCTCGGTTGGCAGTTCGGTTCCGGTCATGCTAGCTCTGCATGCGTTAGCCAATGCCTGCATGAATTGCAACATTGCTTTTCCGTCGGCGATGTCATGATTGACATCATATCCAATCACCACTCATCCACATCCAAACCTTGTCATGTGTATAAAAATGGAGGCGCGGATAGGGAGACATACGAAACCCTACCAACTAAATGTACGAGGCTGCATCAGTGGCTCGGTGTTGCCATAGGTTCGATGAGGGCTCGCTCGGGTCTGCACCGTTGTTCGGGCGTCCGACGATCAGACGGCGGTCAGTGGGCGACGGAGATGGGGGCACGGTTGCACCCAGCACCGACGGCGAAGTGGCAGCGAGCAACGAACACGGCGAAAACGTTGAGCAAACACCGTTGGCAAAGAGGCAGTAGGTTCTGATCGGACCAAATGGAGAAATCAATGTGTAACGGCCCACCTTGGGGGCACACAACGCCTGGCCCTTCGCAATTGTTACGGGGCCCACCCTAAACTGCCCATCGCGAGTTGTTCTTCTCAGTTGTCTCATCGATTACTGTATCCTCAAAGATAATGGGCCGACGTCAGACGTCACATCTCAAACAATTGAGTCACTTCTAAAAAATTTTAATGTATACACCGTAGAATCTGCGGTGCATATAGCACGACTCAACAAAACAAATCATCTATTATACAAATGATGCATTTGTCCTAGGTGGAGTGGTAAATATGACTAGGACAAAGGTCCCACCACCCCCATCCGTCTCACCATACACCTCACCAAATCTCACACCCAAACTCCACTTAATTACATGTTTGCCATCCCTCAAAAAAACTCAACACCATGTAAGTACATGTTTCCTATTCAACCCAAAAAATCACAAAAAAACCAACTTATTTACGTGTTTGCCGCTCCACAGTTTCTTGCGTTTTGACCCTCGGACTTTGCACTTTTTGTCACATGACGATACTAACATGCTCAATTACATTTCTTCTGTCTTTTCGATTGCGCGCGTACACCACACCCTCTACGTAGGGGTTTTTCCCCCCTCGTGCACGGGTTCGCACGAGTAACTAGTGCCTCATCATTAGACAACAATACTGTCCATAAACACTTAAAACTAGGGCTGTTGATGAACGAGCTTGAACGAGCTTGAACAGTGAGCTTGGTTTTGTTCATGAACAAAATCCTTGTTCAAGCTCTGTTCGTTTACTAACCGAGCTCTAAAAACATGTTCAAGCTTGTTCGTTAAGTTTACCGATCGAACGTACGTAAATGAACATTTACCGAGCTTGTTCACGAGTAGTTAATCGAACGTTATGTTCGTTAACAAGTCTTATCGAGCTTGTTCGTGAACATGTTCAGGAACATGTTCGGGAACACAAATCAATCTTGTTCATGAACAGATTTTCAAACAAACAAACGAACGTTAATTTTTTAATCAGGAATAATAATATTTGAACATTATTGTCAATGACTAAATCAATTAAATAAAAGGATTAAATATTTGCAGGACAAAAACAAACAAATCCAGCATAATAGCTCAATATATCCCATTACAAGCGTCCATTACAAGCATAATAAAAACTATAGTATTTGTCTAAATTTACTATTTTCAGTACATGTTCGTTCTCGAACACTTAACAAGCTTGTTCATGAACATCACTTAACGAGCTTGTTCACGAACACTTAACGAGCTTGTTCATGAACATCTATATTACAATTGAGGGAAGATTTTGAATTTGTCCTATGTGGCAGTGTCATGTCAAGTTTTGGGGGGAAATTTCTTGGATGAAGGGAAATTTGTTGGGAATACACAAAGCTTTTGAAACTTTTTTTGAAAACTTATTTGTTGGGGGGACAAAAATGGAGGGAAAATAACTCATTTTATATTAGTTATGAAAAAAAATGTTCTGTACTCACACAATCTCATCTTGGGAATGAACGCGAGCTGTGGGAGAATGAACGCGAGAGATGCTGCCAACTCATTGATCCGCGTTGCAATTATATGTGTATGAAGGCGGCGCAGGTTAAATGAACAATAATTTGTTGTTCCGCATTCGAAGGAGCCCGCTAAATTTTTTTACGCTAATTTGTTATTTCGCGTCTAAGGCGCCCGCGCCGAATTTGTTGTTTTACGCCGAATTTGTTGTTCTGCGCAGAAGGCACCCATGTCGAATTTGTTGTTCTGTGTCTAAGGCGCATGCACTGAATTTGTTGTTCCGCACCAAAGGCGGCCACGCCGAAGGCGCCCGTGCCGCTAAATATTTTTAAGCTAATTTGTTGTTCTTTTAAATTTTGGTTGTGAAATTTTTTTTCGGAGAACAAAGTTTCGCGTGGGGAAATCTTAAATGAACCGTGCCCGCGGGCACGGGTTATGACTAGTAAATGAACGAACATAGTTATGTTCAAGCTCTGTTCGTTTACTAGCCGAGCTCTAAAAATCTGTTTAAGCTTGTTCATTAAGCTTTCTAAACGAACGTAAACGAACATGTACCGAGCTTATTCACGAGTAGTTCGTCGAACGTTCTGTTTGTCAACGACCCTACTTAAAACGAGTGGCTTAAGCCTGAAATCAACGACGGTGCACTTGCGAAATTCCCAAAATGTCATTCGAGTCCGAGCCCTCACCTCCGCCAATCCACCGGGATTGGTTCTTCCCATCCGCTCCATTCATCCACACCGCCGCCGCCGCCTGCAGAGCCCCAACAACTAACCCTAACTCTAGATGGCGACATTCCGTGTTCCCGTCGACCAGCAGCTGCAGAATCCCGAATCCTAAAGCCTACCTCCGCGACTCGAGATTCACTCACACATCAAGCTTCTCCTCATCGTCCAATTCGTCGCCGCCGTCGACCTCCAGCTCGGTTCCGTATTCGATTTCGAGGAGAGAGGTGAAGTATTCGGGAGCGAAGAGGAAGGTCTCGTTTGATGCGCCGAGATTGGTGAAGGATGAGAAGGAGTGTTCGGGATCGGAGAACAAAGGGACGGTTAATGATGAGAAGAAGGTTGAGGGAGGGTTGAGGGATTTCCCGGCGATGGTTAAGATCCGATGGCCGATGGCGATCATTGTGGCGGTGAGGGTTTTATTCTCTTTTGCATGTTCTTTATGTGCAATTAGTGGACTTCGAGTTCTTCATTTATGAAAATTGATTCATCAGTGGTCAATACTTCATTTCAAGGCCATAATCATTGTTATGTAGTCATAAGAACTGGGAATTATGTCTGGAAGACAGAAACTTCAATGCGGCTGATTTTGCGTATCATATTGGGTTATCAAGTTGATTATAAAGCTAAAATCTTTATGTTCTAGATTATTGCTATTTGGTTGTTTTCATCTCATTTTTGAACGCCCATTTCTCTTTATCAAAAAAAAAAATCAGGTAATTAAACTTCTTTTATCATCTATATTACAATTGAGGGCAGATTTTGAATTTGTCCTATGTGGCAATGTCACATCAAGTTTTGGAGAGAAATTTTTGGGTTGAAGAGAAATTTGTTGGGAATACACAAAAACATTGAAATTAGGAATAGCCTTTTGATATTAGTTATGAAAAAAATGTTGTGTACACACACACAATCTCATCTTGAAAATGACCGCGAGCTGTGGGAGAATGAACGCGGGAGATGCTGCCAACTCATTGATCCGCGTTGCAAAACCCTGTAAAATTTCGATCACATCTGCTGATAATTATTGATGTTTGTTTAAAATTAGTGGGTCCAAGATTTTTTAAATGAACAGTGTCCAAGGGCACGTGTTATATGTATATGAAGCCCGCGCCGAAGGCGCCCGCGCCGAATTTTTTAACGCTGATTTGTTGTTCCGCGCCCCTAAGGCACCCGAGCCGAAATTGTTGTTTTACGTCGAATTTGTTGTTCTGCGCCGAAGACACTCACGTCGAATTTGGTGTTCTGTGTCGAAGGCGCATGCGCTGAATTTGTTGTTCCGCGCCGAAGGCGCCGCGCTATTTTTTAACGCTGATTTGTTGTTCCGCGCCTAAGGCACCTGCGTCGAAATTGTTGGTTTACGTCGAATTTATTGTTCTGCGTCGAAGGCACCCACGTCGAATTTGGTGTTCTGTGTCGAAGGCGCATGCGCTGAATTTGTTGTTCCGCACCGAAGGCATCCACGTCTAAGGCGCCTGCGCCGCTAAATATTGTAAGCTAATTTGTTTTTCTTTTAAATTTTGGTTTTGAAAAAAAATTCGGGTAACAAAGATTTCGCAAGGGAAAATCTTAAATTAATCGTGCCCGCGGGCACGGGTTATGACTAGTTGGTCAATATATTAGGAATTGATTTGCAAACTGCCGAACCCACTGTTTTACACTGCGCACATATCACTTATTACAAGTTTGCCATTACTCCCATGCACATACCGTTTATATACAAGTTTGCCATTAAAATTACTCACAGCGTACACCCATTGGGTAAATTTCCAAAATAGCCACTTGGGCTTGCAATTTGCCGGCAGGAGAATTTCCGAAATTCGAGATGCATCCGTGAATGTGCTCTTCGGGAACTCGGTTTGGTCATGCTTCTACCTGAAATCGGCCATCTTCGTAGCCTCCAATTGATATGTTGCTATTGCATGTTATGAAACCCTTGAATTTAACGGGAAGGGGTGAGATTTTGGAAGAATTTACAGGGAAAGAAATGGGTTGGTCTAGGGATCGGTTTGGATCCGATTTCCATCAACGATCGACGACGAGAGATGGTTGATTTCAATCGACCAGACAAAGATTAATTTCGACGGCGGCAAGGGGGGAGGGGCAGAGAGATACTGAGTAGGTTAGAACCTATTTCTTGGCGGAATTTTTCCAAGATACTTTAAAACTTCTCTCTCGAGCAACCAAAACCATAACTGAACGATTTAACCTCTCTCTGTCGATTAGGTTAAAACTTCTCATTCCATGGAGTTCCATGGAGTCTGAGTTCGAGCAACCAGGACCCTAGATTCGGTCTCCTCCTTCCGGTTTCCTTCTGATGGTCGGGGGACGAGGGTAAAAGAGGAAAATGTTTGAGAAAGTTTGGATGGCAAACTTGTAAATAAGTGGTACGTGCACGGACTAAAACGGTGGGTTGCAAATCAATTCTCTAATATATTTACTCTTCTAACCAATGGCGTGGTCCATTTACATGTAAACATGAATTTTCTTTCCAAAATTTCAGTTTGTCCAATTGTTAAATTGTCCAATGTATACCATGTGCACAAGAGATACCATTTGTCATTTGTTGGGTTAATACTAGTTTAAAACTTCTGATACTTTGCACTTGTCTCGTTGTCTTGCTTACATGATCATCATTGTTTTGCGCATAACTTAATAACTTATTTTGCTTGCAGATCATTGTTATTTTATGCATGACTTATTTTGATTACAGACAATTGTTGTTTTCTCGTAACTTGTTGGTTTCCTTGCAGATCATTTCTACATGTTTCACTTCTCTACTCCATAAGAACTTTTCTTTACAAGATCAGCTTAGGAATCTACAGGTGAATCACTTTCCTTTTATTCTAGTTTGATGTTTTGTTAAACCAGCTGGTTATAACATGGAGTCATCTTTGCAATCAAGAAAATACCATTGATGATATAACCTGGACAGATAATGTGATATAGTTGGGTCTCAATTAGGTTTGATTGATCCTATCCAAAAATTGACGTGAATTTGTTGACAATGGGTTAGAATATTTGTGCCTTGAGACCAAATAATTCATAGATTTCTCTATGGGTTGGACTATCTGTGTTCAGTGAAACCTAATCATGGATGAAGATGTTCGAGTTGTATGCAATTTGGAAATTTGATGTGGGCTAAGGAGTTGACCCTCCCACTTATATCACATAGTGGTTTCTTTATTATTTTCATTTTTGTAACTTGCATTTTTCTAATATGCTAATACGTATCATGTGAAATAAATCCCTGATGTTAGGTTGCTAAAAGTGGTTAGTCTATATATTAATTTGATCGAAAGCCAATGGTGTCACAACTAATTATCATGTATTACAAATCACTCATAGTAAGGTGCTCAAAGTGGTTAGTCTATATCTTAGTTTGATCGAAGTCCAATTATGTTCTCAGATAAGTAACTATTACAAATCGCTGATTGTATGTTGCTCAAAGTGGTTTGTCTAAATCTTAGTCTGAATGAAGTCCAATTGTGTTCACAACTAATTGATCTTAATGTGGATTTATTTTTCTGAGGTCGCATGCAAGGCCATGTATGTAATTTCCAAAGGCAAAGAGGGTCCGAGAACCCTGATTTAGATTTAGGTGATTCTATCTTAAATTGTTAAATTTAGTCTTGCAGATAATCCAACATTCATGCATGATACTTATGTGCACTTTCATAGTGATTGTATGTTTAGCTTATTACAGGATTACTTTGTTCTTTCCATTATCAATTGTGTATTTCATGTTGAAGCTTTCTGAAAAATAATGACATCCAGTTATTCCTCCAATAGCTAAAACTATAATGCATACACGCATAATAAAATGATGCTAGACCTTAGAACACACACATCCTTTGTCAGCTCATTATACATATAAATCTTTGTTGCACCATTATTCTACTAAAAGGTTGTGAAAGCTATCCTTTAGGGTGTTAGAATGAAGGGGTTTTTTTAAAAAAAAGGAAAAAACCCTCTTACAAATAATTAGTGCTTGTCTAATATAAGCATAAACTTACAGACTAGGGGCTAGAATATATGATTTTACCCTCTTTCCATACCATGCAACCCCTTCCCGCTCTCCCGTGTCTATCTTGCTCAATTCGTGATTTTCTAAGTCCATCTATTTGCAGGACCAGCTTTCCATGCTCGACGCAAGACTAAAGGAATGTAGTATATATGAACCCATGCGTATTATTGATAATGCCTCTGAAGAGGGCAACCTAATTTCAAACCAAATTCTAAAGAATTCTGCTTTGTTCTTTTCACTTGCTATTTTGTCTATTCCTCTCATTATTCTTAAGTACATTGACAACATGTCAAGGTTGCGGAGCTCATCAGATTCCGAGGAAGTTTCTCTTAACAAGCAGCTGGCATATCAAGTGGATGTCTTTTTATCAGTTCATCCATATGCTAAGCCATTGGCTCTTCTGCTAGCAACTTTACTGCTGATATGCCTTGGCGGCCTGGCACTCTTTGGTGTGACGGATGATAGGTTAGCTGACTGCTTGTGGTTATCTTGGACCTATGTTGCTGATTCAGGCAACCACGCAAATTCTGTTGGCATTGGTCCCAAGTTAGTGTCAGTCTGTATTAGTTTCGGTGGAATGCTCATATTTGCCATGATGCTGGGGCTGGTTTCTGATGCAATCTCGGAGAAATTTGATTCATTGAGAAAGGGAAAAAGTGAGGTGATAGAGAAAAATCATACTCTAATCCTTGGCTGGAGTGACAAGCTGGTAAAATTTGATCTTGTTACTCTTCATCATGTTTACTCTTTTTTAAATTAAGATGCTCGTTTTTGATACTGTATTACTAGCTTAAGAATGATAATATCTATGGGCTTGATATTTGTTACAGGACTGAAGTCTTATTTTGTAAATCTGGATTAAAAGTCTGAGCTATTTTATTGCCAAACAATTTGATCTATTGTGGCACCCCCACCATTTGTCATAATGTTTCAGATTTTCCCTTATATCTCCTAATTGGATGTTAGATCATTAGATAACTGTTGAGGGATGAAAAGTAAATACATGAACTTGTTGTATTCGATGCAATGGTTATAATTTTTTATAGGTGTTTTTAGGAAATTAAGTCTACTAAGTAAGAACTAACTAATTTTTGAAGTTGACAGATGAATTAATTGGTATAACTGTCAAGGGATGAAGCTGTTTCCTTTTTCAATGATGAAGCGGATAATTATGTTGTTTGGCATCTATAGTCAAGCTAGGATGTCCGTATGAAACTTAAGGGTCAAAATACATGGACACTTGGAAGATTTTGTGTTGAACTCAATCTGACCCTTCCTGAGAATCAGCCTTTGAGAAATGAGTATGCCACATTTAGCCAATACGTCTTCTGAATAAGATGCATCATTTATCTGTTTTATAATAAAGACTGGTGATTTTATGGGAGACTTTGGAAATTAAGATGCAGTGAAAGTTTCAAATGAACACGGTCGAATATGAAACTCTCGAATGCTATCTATGGACTGAGATTTTGAACTAAAGGGTTGCATAATTCACTTGCATTGGGAAACTGGATGATTTTTTTTTCCATCCCCAGCCTGAATACATGCAAAGATGCATGTCTATGTTCATAATTCATTAACTTACTCAACCATGATTATGTGTTTCATACATTGATTTAAATATCGGTCGATATATCGGTATCGAGCTCCAAACGATACACTATTGTAATGCCCTACAAGCTACTGCACAAGTACTAGAGGGGGGTGAATAGTACTTTAAAAATAACAAGGAGTATAATTCCTAATTATAATGCAAACAACTACCAAATCAATTTGCGGAAGCTTAAATTGAAGACAACAACAAAATTAACAATGCTAACAAGAGATGTTACTGGGTTCGGATCCACCCAAGTCTCCCCGACTTGTTCCCGGTGATCCTACGTCCCAACCACCCGGATCCCCTCCGGATACTTGAGTTAGAAACCCTAACTCAAGATTTCCACTATGAAATACTTGTGAAAAACCTCCACAAGTCAAATCATACAAAATGTAATTTGTGACTCCCACAACCCGGGATCACAACCACACTCTCACAACCGAGAGTGAAACTTACAATTCAAATATGAAATGAAATAAGAAAACTTCTTACCGAACAAAATACCTATGCCTTGAGTATTGCTTACGAATTAGGGCAAGGATGATTTTGGGGAAGAAGTGGCACCAAACCCTAGCTCCAAGATGTAGATCAGTGATGGAGAGCTTTGGGGATGTTGGTGACCTAGAATCAAGCACTTGGCTTGGAAGGCTTCACACTCAATGAATCTCTCTTTGGAAGTAAGAGTTAGGAGAGATTATTGAATGGAATGAATGAGCTTTGAATGAGCTTGGAATGAATTCTCTTGATATCTAAACTTGCAATAATATCAGCCTTGGCAGCAATGAATGCAACCCATCAAGTATATATAGGATAGAGGAGAGAGAGAAAGAAATTCGAGTCATTAAATGCTCCAACGGCTCTTTTCTGAACCCAACTAGTCGGTCAAAGAACAACCACCGACCGACTAGTTCATCAACTAGTCGGTCGGTCAATTAACTTATACCGACTAATGAGTGAACAGAGAAAAGATCAAAGTACAGACAAATGGAACTAGTCGGTCCAAGAAGAGTAGCTGACCGACTAGTTTCACAACTAGTCGGTCGGTTACTCAACGTAGACCGACTAACAGATAAAACTGAAGTCTGAGCTAAAAGAGACTTAGTCGGTCCAAGAACAAATGTTGACCGACTAATTCACCAACTAGTCGGTCGCCAAATGAGCTTAGACCGACTAACGATAAACAGTAAGTATGGTGAAAATTTGGCATGTACAGTAAACTAAACTAGTCGGTCTAAGAAGGAAAGTTGACCGACTAGTTCATCAACTAGTCGGTCGATCAATGAACACAGACCGACTAATGATAAACAGTAGCTTAGGCTCAAATGTGCATGAACAGGGAAAGCTCAACTAGTCGGTCACAGAAGCATCACTGACCGACTAGTTCACAAACTAGTCGGTCGGTGAGTCAACTTAGACCGACTAACTGTAAACAGTAAAGAGCTTGGAAATGACTGAGAAGAACTAGTCGGTCCAAAAAGCTTTGCCGACCGACTAGATCACCATCTAGTCGTCAGTTCTTCTTCTTGAACCAACTAACATGCACAAGAAGTCGCGAATCGAAGCGCGATGCTTCGAGAAGGATTGTATGGACTTCTACTAAGATTCTAGAGCTAAGATATGAGCGTTATGAAGATTTAAAACGTAAGACATACTCAAGGCTTAACATTCTACGAAAGAAGCTTAAAGACTATAAATAAAACTTGACGATACCGTCTTCAAAAGCTTCAATCGAATCTTCATGACTTCTAAATTGGTCCATAGGCTTCAACGAAGCTTTAGGCATACGATCACGTGCTTTGAGAAGTCTTGAGACGTCGTAATTGATATTCAGTGAATTTGACGACTATCTCCATAACTGCGCTCACAAAGTGTTAGTTCACGTTATATTTATGTTTGTTCATCATCCAAAACCAAATCCGGGGAGTCCAATATCCAACAACTATGGTTTAATTTATCAGTTTTTAAAAACTAACCCGATATCGCCGATATCGGATGTATCACCCGATATATCAGGCTGATACTGGGGCGATATCAGATGATATATCGGACCGATATGTATTTTTAAATTAAGTTATAAATTTATTATTACAAATTTACAATTGTTACAATATTTTAATAGATACACTACTTATATATTATAATTTGAAAGAATGTTTAATTTAATTATATTAATGTATTGACTGTAAAGAACATTTAACTAAAGCTCATCTTATATTATTTAATTTTCTTTTTTGATATTGACATGTTTTTAATCTTTCATGTGTTTTTTGCAAGTAAGTCGTGTTAAAGAAATTTAACATTCATCCAATAATTAATTGATTAGATACAATTATGAAGTAAGTACTATTGCTATTAAAGTCATGTTATATTTTTATTTATTACTTCACGTAATATGTAATATGTTAATGATTAATTTTAATGTCATTATGATGTTATTTGATTATATTTACGATATTTTCATGATATAATTTAATGTAAATATATACGGATGATATAACTACTATTTAGTTATTGAGAGTTGTATATGTATAATGTTCAATAGGAGCAACCCGATATTGACGTGTATTCCCGATATATCCCCCAATATCCATTATCCGATATGAAATTAGCCATCTAATACGATCCCGATATCCGATATTTAATACCTTGGTTTTATATGATTTGACTTTTGAATTACATTGCTTAAGAATTTGATATGTAAGAAACCTTAATATGCGATATTCCTTGCACCTATCTAGT
This sequence comes from Scilla litardierei, assembly GCA_030789695.1. Lineage (NCBI taxonomy): Eukaryota > Viridiplantae > Streptophyta > Magnoliopsida > Asparagales > Asparagaceae > Scilla > Scilla litardierei. The sequence goes on from CM061138.1 coordinate 38,294,839, forward strand.
CCTTTTATTTTCTAGCATCTATTGTATGGAATTCGAACTGATTTGTGTTATCGGCAGTTTGGCCTCTTTACAAATTGACAATCAATGGAAAATTTTTAAACAAAATACCATGATGCATTATTGTGACCATGCGTGTGTCCGTTGTATCTAGGCATTCAAATGGCTTGGGTAAATGGCTTGGGCCTGGGTGGGTCCAGCACTTCCCATAACCATACCGGTCCAAAATTTCTATATACACACACGTCACATATACTTGCAGGGTTATAATCCATGAAACCATACACGTCCCATTTATTTGGGAAACCATACCCGTTTACATGCTAGTCCCATTTATCAATCAATTTTTTCCTTTTCCTTTTCTTTTCTTCTCTTGTTTGGGTATTGAGGACCGCCATGTTACTAATCAATTATTTAACCAAAATCCTCACAAATGCAATAATTAGAAATAACTACCCCATATAAAAAGGACAAAATTTCAATTAATGCCAAAAATGTAAAATAATTTTAAAACTTAAAAATTTATAAATAATGACCAAAATCAAATATTTTTTGCTACATCAACGTTCAAGCACGATTTTGCGCTGAGTTGGATGACTGCAAAACTAACGGGGGATGACTGCAAAACTAACGGGGTTGAGATCCCCGGCCAAATTAACGAAAGACAATTTGATCGCGGTTACCAACTCTGTTTAAAATGGGATTAGTGTGGTGCAAATTGAAACAAAGTTCCCAGACTTGGTCAAAATGGTTAATAAAAATGACCGGATTTGATAACCACTGTCATTTTTATAGCTCTCAGTTTGTTGCGTTTACTTTGTTGCATTGTTGGCTAAGTTTTATTTGACACTATTTCTTTGTTGTGTTAATCTATGTTGTTGTGATAATTTAGTGTTATCTAGCTTTTGAGTTAAGGTCTAGCTTTCGAGTTAATGCTTCCCAAATTTTTTTCATTAAAAAATTGAGAAAATGGAAGAGACGGAAAAAAGAACTTGTGGCAGAATCCTGATGTTTGTAATTTTGTGTATTGCTTGCATTTTATACTATAATTTCATGGTTATTTCTTATTAAGTATTATTTTTATTAGTATTTTATTATTTTCTCTCTTTTTATTGAGTCCATGAAGCCAACCCCAATTTTTGCGATGAAGGCTATGATGATGATGATGAATTGCATGGTTCTTTCTTTATTTTTTTTTCATTTTTTGCGATAATGTTTTTTCATTTTTGCGATAATGTTTTTGATCAAAATGTTTTTGATCATTTTGATCTATTTTTTTTCATTTTTGCGATAATGTTTTTGATCTATATTATTTTCTCTCTTTTTATTGAGTTCATGGTTATTTCTTATTAAGGCTATGATGATGATGATGATGAATTGCCTTGGCTTAGTGGTGGAGCTCTCCTGCTAATGTGAATGTTGAAGAGTTCAAGTCTTAATGCCGGCGTGCGTATGATCCTTTTATAAAAAATTATTTTTGGTCTATATGATGCAGCGAAATTTTTATTTCTTATTTTCTTAAGCTTTGTTTTTAATTTTCTTAAGTCATTGTCCGATTCTCTGTGTGTTTGTCCTAAATTTCCCCTTCTCTTTCTAAAATTTGAGAGATACATGTGCATCGCTCATGTTTTTATACTGTAATTACAGGTTTCTTTCTACTATGTTTTATGCAAGTTTATGGGCAAGTGAGTCCCACATTCTTTGCATGCTCTTTGATGGTTGCAAAGGTTGATTAGCATTGACAAAGGAATATTTGAATACAAAATGCTCAGGGTTGACAATCCTGATTAATTTGATAAAGTCAAAATGATAGGGGTTGCCAACCCCGTTCATTCTGATTGATCAATTTGACCAATCCTGGACACTTTGCTTCTTCATAAGGGTGCCATTTTGAACATGGTTAACCCCAGTCAATTTGGCTTCGCTAATTTATCCAGAGTTCTCAATCACATTAGTTTTGTGGTCGTCTGATGAGAAAGCTAGGGGTTGGATGATGTGGTGGATCCCGTCAATATAAGACACTGAAAGGTGTGGTCTGAGCAAAGGTGTGGAAAGATGTGTTTTACCAATACTCTGTCCAAATTAGCCATCTCACCCACTGCTTTGGAGACTCAGAAACAAAACACCACAGATATGTCTCCAGGGTCATGTTGATGATCTCCGTCTGGCCGTCAGTCTGTTGATGGTAAGCGGTATGCCTCTTCAGTACCGTCCCCAGTGTCCCGAATAATTCCTTCCAGAAGGTGCTAAGAAAAAATTTATCCCAATCCGTCACAATAGAACCGGGATCCCATGAATCCTCACTATCTCCCTGATGAATGTCGTTGCCACGATAACTGCAGTGTCGGGGTGTCGTAGTGCCACAAAATGTGCATACTTGCTCAGCCTATCCACCACCACCACGATGACTGAGTATCCTTCTGATTTCGGCAAGCCGTCAATGAAGTTCATGGTTAACTCCTCCCAAACTCGGTTTGGCAACGAGAGAGGCTGGAGTAAACCCCCAAGAGCTGTTGATAAATATTTGTGGCCCCGGCATATGTCACACTTCACCATTTCCGCCACATCCTTCCGCATCCCTCCCCAGAGCTTTTCCAAGCCAAGTGTTGGTAGGTTTTCAGGACCTCGGAGTGGCCACCTACCGCGCTCCCATGAAACTCCTGTAACACCCTCGGGATATGAACCGACCCTCGCGGTACTACCAAACGTCCCTTGTACAAAAGACGTTACCCTTTTAACGAATACTCGGGGTGTGTTGCTGGGTCCTGTAGTAGTGCTGCCCTGATCTTATCTAGACCCCTATCCTCAATCTCCCTCAACAAGGGCTCCCAATCGAGCAGAACTGGTATTAACAAGGCCGACAAGTGTGAATTAACATTCCTCCGTGATAGTGCATCTGCCGCATTGTTCTCAATCCATGGCATGTACTGGATCTCAATGTGGTAACCTGGCAGCTTGGTCAACCACTTCTGATGCTTCTCAGTGATCATCATCTGCTCCAAAAGTTATTTGATGCTCTTCTGGTCTGTTCTTACTATGAATCACTGGTCAAGTAGATAGAGTCCAACATACTTGCCATTAGCTTGCGCTCATAAACTGACTTGAGCTGAGTCCTCATCGATAACACATGGCTAAAATATGCCACCGGCCTACTCTCCTGCATCAACACGGCGCCCAAGCCATAACCCGACGCATCTGTCTCCACCATAAATAGCTGGGTAAAATCTGGAAGCGCCAGAACGTGAACACTCATCATGGCCCTTTTTAGGGCCTCAAAAAAGCTCGAGCGGCCTCTTTTCCCCAATGGAAATTGTCTTTATTCAGCTACTCCGTCAATGGCCATGTAATGTTATTGTACCCACTGACGAACTTCCTGTAGGAGCCCGTCAGTCCCAAGAATCTCCGCAACACCCGTAGTGTGGTAGGGAGTGGCCAATCCACCATGGCCGCTATCTTCGAACCATCCGCTGCCACGCCCTCCACGGAAACAATATGGCCCAAGTACTTTACACTCTGCTGGCCGAACGAGTACTTCTCCCGATTAGCAAACAGCCGATACTTCTGCAGCTCTCTCAGCACGGTCGTCAAATGCTTCACATGTGATTCCATCGACCGACTGTAAACTAAGATGTCATTGAAGAATACTAAAAAAATCTCCTCAGATAGGGTCGAAACACCCTGTTCATCAATGACTGGAATGTGACGGGGGCATTAGTCAAGCCGAACGTCATGACTAAGAACTCATAGTAGCTCTCGTGTGTCCTGAAAGCAGTCTTTGCCACATCCTCATCTCTCGTCCGTATCTGGTGGTAACCGGACTTCAAGTCAATCTTGGAGAAGACAATCGCACCATGCAACTCATCTAACAACTCGTCGATCGCGGGGATGTGAAATTTGTCTAGCTCTGTCTTCTTGTTCAATGCCCGATAATCGACACAAAATCTCCAGCCACCGTCCTTCTTCACTAACAGTATCGGGCTCGAGAAGGGGCTCACACTCAGCTGTATCACCACCACCTAAATCATCTCGTCCACCATCCTCTCGATCTCCTCCTTTTGCATCTCCAGATAGCGATATGGCCGTACACTAATGGGAGGTACACCCCCTCGGAGCACAATGGCATGCTCGTGGTCTCGTGGGGGAGAAAGCCCGTGAGGCGTCCGAAACACATCCTCAAATTGAAATAAGACCAGTTGTAGCTCTCACAGTATGTTCTGCTCCTACTCTGTCGCCTCCATTGACAGGCCATGTAGCTCCACCAAGAAGCATCCTCCTTCGGACTGGAAAGCCATCGCCATGGTCTTCAAGGAAACTCTGGATCAGCACAAACCAGTTTCCCCCTTGAAGTGTCACCAACCTTCACTCTGTGCGGAAACTCCATCCTCAGTAACTTCCAATTGGTCTTCGTTTCTCTCAAAGATGGCAACCATCTCATGCCTAGAATCACGACGGTGTTGTCCAGATCGAGCGGCAATAACTCCACCACATGTATCTCCTGTAGGGTCAAAACCACGCCACGACATACTCCCTTACTCCGCTCTACTTGCCCAGTTTCTATCATCACTCCGAAGCTGTCGGTGTCAACCAACTGCAACCCATGCTGCTCCACCACACGGTTGGAGATAAAGTTATGTGTGGCCTCACGATCAATCAATACCACCACCTTCTGCGCAGAGACCCTTCCCATCAACTTCATATTATGGTTCGGAGTGAACCATACTATGGAGTTGAGTGACACCTCCGATATCTCCAAATGAGCTGGCTCCTGCACAACCTCTTCCTCGCTCAGCTCCACCACCACCTCTTTATCATCCTCTATTAGCAGCACATGGAGTGTACGATCTCGGCAGCGATGCTCTGGGGCATACTTTTCATCACACCGAAAACACAGTCACTTTGCCCTTTTGTTGTGTATCTCCACCTCTGTCATGCGTCTAAACTGTCCACTGGGCTATGTGTAACGTCCCAGAAGCGGGAGCCGTTACACTCACAATAATTTGCAGGTTTTGCAGGTACCAGTGAAGTCAATATAGTTTTAAACAGGAAATATTGAAGACAAAGATAAATGAAATACTCATTTTATTAAACCTTGAAAGGAATTACATTGTCTAGGCAAAAGAGAAAACTACAGCTCAAACTAAAACAATATTGAAAGGAAAACGAATAAGAGTAAAGTAAACACTCTCCTGATAACACAGAAGCTCAAAAGTCCGCGTCCTCAACAGGAAAATTGGACTCTTTGTACTGCGGAGCCTCCTCTTCAAGCTGAGTATTACTTGATGGATTTGAACCACCATTAATAAAGTAGATTGCAGACCATATTGAACATTTAATTTATTTATTTTGCAGGAAGTTAAAAGATATCAAAAGAACTATAAAAGAAAAATTACTGACCTGATATGATTTACGTGACAATAAGAATGAGCAATTAACCAAAAGAATTGTTGTGTTGTGACTTATAAGAGAAGGGCACGATGTGCAACATGAAGTCCACCTTGGACCGCTGGGTGCTACCCCGGGCCGAGTATAAGGTCAAACTATACCGAGAACTCAGGATCCATATAAAGGAAATCCTTCTAGATAGTTGCCATAAGCATGGCTTCAATCGCTCCTGCGCCATCTCAATTTATAAGTTACCACATACCCGTGATGTCATGTGTAGTTGTTCTAATTGTAGGGTGTCAAGTATCTTGTTCATGTAGTTGTTCTTTAAATTATATATTTAGATAGTTATGCAAAATCTATGTTCAGGCGTCATGTCTGGTGCAAGAAAATCAGGCATACCAATAATATCGTATAATCTCATTGCATAACTCCTAAACATATAATTTAGTGGGATTGACAATTAGATACACATGTCCAATTAACATTCAGAGATAATCATCCATTTATCAAATCAGTTCAACAATTACCAGAAACACTTTAAAGCACATAGTTAAATGACGAAATGTAAATGGCGGAAGTAACAAGCAAATGTGAAAATCTATGAAAATGTAATTGGAAAGATAAAGAAGAAACTGTGAATGAATCAGATTCATGTTGGTACCTTTAGGGGTTGTGGTCTACCTGCCTAGAGGGGTTGCACGGATAGTTGATTGCATAAAGGAGAAAAATATTGGATTATGTCGAAATTATGGTAGTAGGAATGCAGATTTTTAGCAATGCTGACATGGACCCAAACGGCACACGAACTGAAAACTGGACTGCGTGTATAAAGGACATATCAGTATGCAAAACAGGGCCGCAACTAGTTTACAACCATTAATTTATAACTACATGCGAACAAGAGCCCAAGTGATGTAAACAGACCCAAGCAACACCATGCCAACAGAACCCACTTGATGTAAAGAGACCCAACAACACCATGTAAACAGAACCCACAATATCCAAACCCAAGCAAGCACTTGGGAGTATGACAACAAGGAAAAATGAAACGAAAACAAGCAAACATGGTAGCAACCTACGGCCAAGCCTTCCACCTCGGCGGCCGACCACAATTAATTATTAGCACAATGGACTAAAACAAACAATGGCTAAGGCGCCGTGCTAACTGGGGTTGGTGCCCAAAAGTATTCATCGGGGAGTAGTCCACTCAAGAAAATCCATGAATCATCATTTTCATCCTGAAAATAAATAATTAGAAGTTTAAATAGGGTTCGAATCTATCCGAAATCGAAGGTTGCGAAAATATAACAAAAATCCGAAGCCAATAGAGTAGAACCAAAAACACCAAGAGCAGTTCCGAAATCCAAGGAGCAAAATCGAAGCCTCTCCGAGCAAGATCGGAACACCAAGAGGAAAATCCGAAACTCAGAAGCCAAAATCGAAAAGTTTAGGATCAAGCCGAAGATTCCAGAGCAGAAATCGAAAATTTTGAAGAGCAAAACAATTTTTCGTGTAAAGAAAACCCTAGAGATCATCTCATATAAAACAGAGGGGAGAGGGGGCTTATCGCGCAAAGATCGGATGCCAAAAACCATCGGGATCTCCTCACGAGAAGATCACGCGTCGAATGATACGATCGGGTTTTCGAAACCCTTATCTTTTGCCGCCGTCGCCTTGCGAGAGCTTCGAACGAGAGAAGGAAAAGAAATGGGCTCGGTGGTGAAAATGAGAGTGGGGGAGAGAGAGTGAGTGGGTGGGGGTTTATTTATTAATAGGACGTGGGTTTGGGCTTTTAAAACAACGGGCCTTTACACCTTATACACCTTCAAAGAAATTTCGTCCTCGGAATTAAAAAAACACTGAACGGTGAAAAGGTACGAATACCGCTCCTTCATCTCTTCTTCTCGCTCCCAGGTAGTCTCTCCTGGCGAGTCACGATGCCACATCACTTTAACCAAATCCGCAGTCTTGTTCTTGAGAGCCATCTGTCGACGATCAATTATCTCAACAGGCTGCTGTTCTTAACTTAAATCTCGCCTCACTGTGATCTCTGAATGATCAACCTCGTGGGTTGGGTCTCCCACATACTTTCGCAGCTGAGATATGTGGAACACATTATGCACACCCTCCAGTGTTGGAGGCAGTGCACGTTTGTATGCCATATCGCCCACATGCTCGAGTGTTAAAAGGCCAAATATACCGTGGGCTAAGCTTTCCTCTGCGACCAAAACGGATCATGCCCATATTAGGTGAAATCTTGAGAAAGACATGGTCTCCAGGCTGAAATCCAAATGTCGCCTCTTTGCATCTGCTCAGTGCTTATAACGGTCTTGTGCCACCTGTAGCCTCTCTCTGCTAGTCCGTACAACATCCACTGCCTCTACAATCATCTTAGGCCCAACCAGTTCTCTGTCTCCAACATCATCACAGCTCAAGGGATAACGACACTTTCTTCCATACAAAGCAGCAAAAGGAGCATTCCAATACTCGCCTGATGACTATTATTATAAGCAAACTCCACGAGATGTAGATGGTCTTCTCATGACCCCTTGAAATCCAACATGCATACTTACAACATGTCCTCCAAAATCTGTATAGTACGCTCTGGTTGTCCGTCCGTTTGAGGATGGTAAGCTGTACTGAACTTCAGCTGCGTACCCAACTTCTCTTGTAGACTCTTCCAAAAGTGCGAAGTAAACTGGGTGTCCCTATCTGAAACGATATTCACTGGGACCCCATGTAGCTTCACAATTTCCTCCATGTATCTCTTGGCAAGAGTCTATGTAGACTGTATAACCTTGAAAGGAATAAAATGGGCCGACTTGGTCAATCGATCAACGATCACCCAAACGGTGTCATGTTGCTTCTTGCTCTTTGGAAGTCTCGTCACGAAGTCCATCGTGATGTGCTGCTACTTCCACTCAGGGATGTGTGTAGGGCTGTAGCAGACCGGCAACACGATGATGCTCAGCCTTTACCTGCTGACATACCATGCATCTGGCCACACTTTGCGCTACGCTCCTCTTCATTTCATGCCACCAATAATTTTGTCGTAAATCTTGATACATCTTGGTGCCTCTGGGTGGATGGAGTACGGGGAACTGTGTGCTTCCTTTAATAATTCATCCTTGACATCTCCTGATGGTACCCATTCTGCTGTCATATCTCAATGAACCATATGCTCGTATCTGAAATTCTGGTCCATGTCCTGCTAATGCCATATTTCTGATCCGCTGAAGCTTTGCATCACCTGTCTGAGCAGCCTTGATTCGTCTACCAGCGTCGACTGTATCTCCATGTTCATAAATGACGAGGTCAGCCTGGGTAACACCACGTCTATCTCCATTCTGCAGATCTACCGTTGTAGCCTCCACTGTGTTGTAAGCATCATCACTCCTGGAAGCCGACTTAAAGCATCAGGTACCATGTTAACCGTCCCAGGGTGATACTGAAGGTCAATGTTGTAATCCGCCATGAGCTCAATCCATCTCCGTTGTCGCTGGTTCAGATCCTTCTGTGTGAAGATGTATGTTAAGCTCTTATAATCCGTATATACCTTCACGCACTCCCTGAGTAGAAAGTGCCTCCAGATCATCAAGGCAAATACTACGGCCGCTAACTCAAGATCATTAGTGGGGTAATTCTTCTCGTGATTCTTCAATTGCCTTGATGCTTATGCAACAACACGTCCATGTTGATGAAGCACACACCCAAGACCTTTGCTAGACGTGTCGCAAAACACTTCAAAGTCTCCCATGCAATTTGGAATAACCAATATCGGCTCTGTCGTCAACCGCTTCTTCAGTTCTTGAAAGGCATCGTTACACGCCCTCGACCAAACATACTTCACGTCCTTGTCAACTGTGTCACGGGCTCTGCGATCCTCGAAAAATCCTTAATGAATCTTCTGTAATAACCAGCTAGTCCCAAGAAGCTTCGAATATCTGATACTGTCTTAATGACCCGTCAATTCTAAACTGCTGCAACCTTTTCTGGGTTCATAGATATTCGTTCTCCCGAAATCACGTGGCCTAGAAAACCCACCTTGTCCAACCAGAACTCGCACTTACTGTACTTGGCATATAGCTTGCTCCGCCTCAAAGTCTTTATGACCGTTCTCAAATGCCCGACGTGCTCTTGTGCATTCTTCGATTATACCAATATATCATCCAGGTACACCATTACGAACTTGTTCAGATACTCGTATAATACTTTGTGCATAAGATTCATGAATATCGCCGGTGCATTAGTCACACCAAACGGCATCATCAGAAACTCATAGTGTCCGTATCTAGTGCTGAATGCTGTCTTATGCACGTCTTCTTTCTTGACCCTCAACTAATGATAGCCGGTCTTCAAGTTCAATTTAGAAAAGACACCTACTCCTCCAAGCTGATCAAATAAATCGTCGATACGGGGAATGAGATACTTGTTCTTCACCGTAAGCTTGTTTAATTACCTGTAATCGACACACATCCGTTTGGATCCATCTTTCTTCTTCACCAATAATATTGGAGCGTCCCAAGGAGACACACTGGGACGTATCCATCCTTTCTTTAAGAGATCATCCAACTGCATCTGTACTTTATACAACTCGGATGGTGACACGCGGTAATGCTGTCTAGAATAAGGCTGGGCACCAGGCACTAGCTCAATTGCAAACTCGACTCCGTTGTCTGGAGGTAACCTCGTAAGTTCATCCAGAAATATGTCCAGGAAATCTCGAACTACTTCTGGCTTCTCTATCTCAATCTCCATGGCAGTTGCTGCTGTCGCTTTAGCTCTGAACCTTGTTGGTCTCTCTGTTCGGACAAAATCAAAACTGGGTTGGTTTGGCATATCAAACACCCCTCTTCCTTTGCGACAATCAATCGTGGCATAATGCACTGCCAACCAATCCATCCCGAGGACGACGTCAAAACTTGGCATGTCGATGACGATGAATCTGCTGGTAGTTTGTGTCCACATATATCCACAAGGCATGAATGATATGCACTAGTTGTTGTCAGTATCCCACTGCCCGTGTTAATGTCCCAACAAGAATCGAGGGGCGAAACAGGAATGGTGTGCTGATCGACAAAACGCTTAGACATAATGCAATGTGAAGCTTCCGAGTCGAATAGGGCGAGAACAGGTCTACTGGCAACTATTATAATACCTACGGTCACGGATACTAAGTCTAAGCATACATATACTATTGTATGAAAACATAATTAAATAAATAAATAAGCAGTAAACTGTAAACTATATACCAGTGATAACTTGGCCAGTGGCCTCTGCCTCTTCCGCAGTCATAGTGAAAACCTGGCGCTTAGCTGGTGGACTCGCCTGCTGATACACCTTTTGCTGAGGTGGAAGTGGTGCGTGCTCTACGCTGAGTGCCTCCTGCTGGAGTTGGAGCTAGAGCGGAAACTGGTGCAGTAGTCTGAGCTGGGGTAGCTGGTCTCTGTCCTCTACGTGGGCAATCTCTCGCAGCGTGATCCTTGGCACCACAAGCCAGGCACAAATTTAGATAAAATCGACATTCTGGCTTGATGTGACCCGGTTGATTGCAGTAGTGGTAGATAGGAGTGGGTCGCTTGAGTTGCTGTGGTTGCTGCGGTGGATGGGGTGCTGCAGGCCTCTTAAACTGTGTCTGATGCATAGGCCTGTGAAGCTGTCTAGTATGAGCAAATGGCTGTCTATGATGCCTTGTAGAAGCTGTCGAAGAGGGAGCTGGTCGTCGTGGGGCAGCCACCTGATGCTCTCGTGCTCGCTCCCGCTGTACATACTCGTACTCTCGAGCAGTGGAGAGCACTTCAGCATGGGTCTTCAGTTTGAACCCGACCAGCTTATCACGGATGTCGATGTCCAGGCCCTTCTAGAATCTCTTGGCTCGGGCCAGAGGAGTGGACACCACGTCCTTAGCAAACCTGGAGTTTACAGACCGTTTAGCAGAAAAATCATGATCTGGAATAATTAACAGTTATGGGTCAAAAATACGCACCTGTTGAGCTTAGAGAACTCAGCATCATATTCTTTCACAGTCATGTAACCTTGCTTCAGTTCCATAAACAGTCCCTCAAGCTCCATCTGCGTCTCAGGTGAAAAGAATTGGGCATTGAATGCCTCCTTAAATGTAGCCCAAGAGATTGGCTGTGGTAAACGGTCCTCCACAGAATCCCACCATAACATGGCATTCTTGGTCAACTGCAGCCTTGCCATATTTACCCAGGAATCCACAAGAGCTCGTATCGCCCTCAGCATATGAATAATGGACCGTAGTCATTCCTCTGCAGCTAGAGGATCCTCCCGTCCAGTGAAGAGCGGTGGACGTAGTGACCGAAACTCTTGTACTTCCCCTTCTCGCATTGGTTCCTGCCGCACAGGTACCTGCCGCATGGCTTCCTGTTGTATGGCTTGAACCATTTCTCGCAGTGCTCGATCAGATATCTGGTGCACCACCGGAGGTTGTTCAGTATCAGCATTGTCATCATTGCTAGCACCGTTTCTATTGAGACCAGCTTCAGGATTGATATTGTTGGCATGATCTTCATTGTTGGGGATATGGTGCCCATTTCCGTTCAAATTCATCTCCATCTCTGTGTTGACAGTATCGGGATTTGATCCAGCGGTGGTACGTGTACGTCGATTATACACCTTCGACATTCTGTAATTCAAGGATGGTTGTCAGTTTAATAATTTGAGTATCCTATAAATATTTCCTGTTTATCCTATACTGTTCACGAGGTGGTTGCGCGGACCTGCATCGGCCACCATTTGTAACGCCCCAGAAGCGGGAGCCGTCACACTACAATAATTTGCAGGTCTTGCATGTACCAGTGAAGTCAATATAGTTTTAAACAGGAAATATTGAAGACAAAGATAAAAGAAATACTCATTTTATTAAACCTTCAAAGGAATTACATTGTCTAGGCAAAAGAGAAAACTACAGATCAAATTAAAACAATACTGAAAGGAAAACGACTAAGAGTAAAGTAAACACTCTCCTGATAACACAGAAGCTCAAAAATCCGCGTCCTCAACAGGAAAATCGGACTCTTTGTACTGCGGAGTCTCCTCTTCAAGCTGAGTATTACCGGATGGATTTGAACCACCATTAATAAAGTAGATTGCAGACCATATTAAACATTTAATTGATTTATTTTACAGGATGTTAAAAGATATCAAAAGAACTGTAAAAAATTACTGATCTGACATGATTTAAGTGGCAATAAGAAATGAGCAATTAACCAAAGAATTGTTGTGTTGTGACTTATAAGAGGAGGGCACGATGTGCAACATGAAGTCCACCTTGGACTACGGGGTGCTACCCCGGGCCGAGTATAAGGTCAAACTTTACCGAGAACTCAGGATCCATATAAAGGAAATCCTCCCAGGTCGGGGCCATAGCTCCCGCGCCCTCTCAATTTATAAGTTACCCCATACCCGTGATGTCATGTGTAGTTCTAATTCTGGGTGTCAAGTATCTTGTTCATGTAGTTGTTCCCTAAATTATATATTTAGATAGTTATGTAAAATCTATGTTCATGTTGTCATGTCTGGTGCAAGAAAATCAGGCGTACCAATAATATCGTATAATCTCATTGCTTAACTCCTGAACATATAATTTAGTGGAATTGACAATTAGATACGCATGTCCTATTAACATTCAGAGATAGTCAGCCATTTATCAAATCAGTCCAACAATTACCAGAAACATTTTAAAGCACATAGTTAAATGACGAAGTGTAAATGGCGGAAGTAACAAGAAAAGGTGAAAATCTATGAAAATGTAATTGGAAACATAAAGAAGAAATCGTGAATGAATCAGATTCATGTTGGCACCTTTAGGGGTTGTGGTCTACCTGCCTAGAGGGGTTGCTCGGATAGTTGATTGCATAAAGGAGAAAAATATTGGATTATGTCGAAATTATGGTAGTAGGAATGCAGATTTTTAGCAATGCTGACATGGACCCAAACGGCACACGAACTGAAAACTGGACTGCGTGTACAAAGGACCTATCAGTATGCAAAACAGGGCCGCAACTAGTTTACAACCATTAATTTATAACTACATGCAAACAAGAGCCTAAGTGATGTAAACAGACCCAAGCAACACCATGCCAACAGACCCACCTGATGTAAAGAGAACCCACACAGCACCATGTAAACAGTACCCACAATATCCAAACCCAAGCAAGCACTTGGGAGTATGACAATAAGGAAAAATGAAACGAAAACAAGCAAACATGGTAGCAACCTACGGCCAAGCCTTCCACCTCGGCGGCCGACCATAATTAATGATTAACACAAGGGACTAAAATGAACAATGGCTAAGGCGCCGTGCGAATTGGGGTTGGTGCCAAAAAGTATTCATCGTGGAGTAGTCCCCTCAAGAAAATCCATAAATCATCATTTTCATCTAGAAAATAAATAATTAGAAGTTTAAATATGGTTCGAATCTGCCTGAAATCGAAGGTTGCAAAAATATAATAAAGATCCGAAGCCAACAGAGTAGAACCAAAAGCACCAAGAGCAGATTTGAAATCCAAGGAGCAAAATCGAAGCCTCTCGGAGCAAGATCGGAACCACAAGAGGAAAATCCGAAACTCAGAAGCCAAAATCGAAAAGTTTAGGATCAAGCCGAAGATTCCAGAGCAGAAATCGAAAATTTTGAAGAGCAAAACAATTTTTTGCGTAAAGAAAACCCTAGAGATCATCTCATATAAAATAGAGGGGAGAGGGGGCTTATCGCGCGAAGATCGGATGCCAAAAACCGTCGGGATCTCCTCATGAGAAGATCACGCGTCGAATGATACGATCGGGTTTTCGAAACTCTTATCTTTCGCCGCAGTCGTCTTGCGAGAGCTTCGAACGAGAGAAGGAAAAGAAACGGGCTCGGTGGGTGAAAATGAGAGTGGGGGTAGAGTGAGTGGGTGGGGGTTTATTTATTAATAGGATGTGGGCTTGGACTTTTAAAACAACGTGCCTTTACACTATGGTCTTCTGCTCCTCTCCTTGCTCACCTGAGATCCCCCGTCTGGACCCCCTGCAGGGGGCTCGTTGCACTCCTGGAGTCGTCGAGCCACAAAAAGCGAACCCGCCCCATGCTTCCTTCGCTTGCCGATCCGCTGCTAACCTATCATTCACTATATGAGCTAGGTCCATCTTCTCTAGCAGTCCACTCAGTCTCTGCAACCCAAGCTCTCCCTGAATGTCAGTTTTTAGCCCCTTCATAAAGCTTCCCACCAAGGTCTTCTCGGTCATCATTTTCCTCACACGGTCAGAAAGTGCCTCAAATTTCTCCCGATAGTCTTTCACCATGTCCACCTATCGTAGCGTCAAAAGCTGCTCATGCAGGTTGCTGCCTTGGGTGTCTGAAGCGATGCAGCATGCAATATGTGAATTCTTCTCCTGACTGTATCGGCCGCCATTGTTGCCTCCATAAATACCAAGACAACGTCTTTTTCTCCAAACACATGTCCAACGCCGGCATCTTCTCCCTCTCCCCTATCTGGTAGGCCTCAAAGTACCGTCCCGCACGTGAGACCCATCCTTGGGGTCCTCCCCGTAGAAAACCTGCATTTTCAGCTTCCGCGCCTTGTTTTCGAGTCCACTCACCCCTTGCTTCCCATCGCTCTAGGTTGGCCGGAGTGGAATTGTTGAAAAGCATTTTATGGAGACTCTCTCACTCTCCACGGTCCCTATGGCACTCCTTTATAGCCTGCTGCGCCCCACAGGTTCCTTTCGCGTTCTCCAAAATTTTTGAAACTGCTCATCGATTACCCCGGGAGGTCGTCGGCACCCAAAGTCTCCTCCGTATGACACATCGGACTGTGGAGGTCCCAAAAGTAGCCCGTCGCCTCCTTGGAAGGTAGCCTGAGGTCGCTGCCACACAAAATCCCCCAAAGCCCCATCCCGCGGCTTCAGAGAAGGCCCCCCCACCCCGTTGGAACTGCTGGGGAGCTCCACCGCCCTTCTATGGCTGCGCCGGGGGCCATTGATGCCCCACGTAGTCACCGGGGGCTAGCACCACCTTGGTCTCTTGGGGGCTCGCGAGGCCCTTAGGCTTTCGATCGGGGCTCGCGAGCCCCCAACTTGTCGTTGGGGCCTCGCCGGTCCCCCAATTGCTTGCTGTGGTCGGCGAGCGCCTAAATGGGTCATTGGACCTTCGCCTGTGTCCGACGAGGACGCCGGGCCAAGGGAAGGCCCGACGCGCCCAGTAACAGCCCCGCTGCCGCCCAAATTAGGGTTTGGATGGGGGGTTGGCCTCCAATGGGCTGTCGATCCCCCCTTTCAAGCTGGAGGAGTGGGAAAATGTCCCCATTCGCGCTCTTCTTCGTCATCCTCCGGTGGCACGTCATTCACGAGCACCATTTGCCTTTTCCTGTTGTCCAAAGACGGTTCCTTTCGGCTCAGATCAGAAAAATTACCCGGAATCTCGTCGCTCTTGGGCCCATTCTTATCACTTCGCTGATTCGCTTGAGTCTCCATGAAGGATTTGAACTTGCTCTCCAAAGATGAGAACCTTTCATCACTTCTTTGTTGTAGCTCCTTGAGGGACTCTTTTAGAGTTGCTTCAATTTCTTCAACTTTCTCATATATGGCAGCTTTCTTCTCCATGGATCTTGTGTTTGTTGTGGTGGATTTCTTCTCTCTGATGCCAATTTGATGAGAAAGCTAGGGTTTGGAAGATGAAAAATGAGAACTTTATAAATATCAAAGAAGAACTGCACGATACAGGTTTCTTTTGAGAGAACCAACTCTCCAAGTTTGAATCTTAGAGAGAAAGCTTACTCTTACTTTATGTAGGGTTCTACTCTTCTAAGCTAGGGGGTTTCACGCAAGTTTTGCATAAGAGAATAATGAAAACCCCACCCCAAACATATAAGGGCAGATTTAGCCCAATTTACAAAAAACCCCTCCAAAACTCAAACTTTGCAAAAATGCCCAAAACTTCACAAAAATGCCCAAAACTTCACAAAAATGCCATCGGCTTAGTTTTTCATATCGCGATCCTTCTTGCGACACCTTCGTTGATACGTGATGATCTCATCATTGTCCAACTCAGCCTAAAATCATTCATGAACGCTGACGTGCCAGTTTAAAAACAATGAAGTTTAGCACTGTAGATTATCTTAAAGAATAACAATCTAAATATAAAAAGATAGCTTCCAAAAAGTAACTATAAGAACAATCCATCAAAAGTAACAAAGATGCCCAAACTACATAGCTTAATACTCAAGTATGATCTCAATCTAATGGTAAAAACACATCTACATAAAATATAATATATATAATATATGTTATTCAAACATATTATAATTTAAACGGGTCTAGGTCTTAAGCAATCGGGACAATTATGCCCATATTTGAATAACCTAATTTTGGGGTACGTTATCCAGGTCATATGCGGGTTGGCAGGAATAAACTCCTAACCAGACCTAACTAAATGGGCCTGGTACTAACGGTCTGGGTCCTTACCTACAGACCTCATATCGGGACAATTATGCCCATATGTAAATAATCTAATTTTGGGGTAAGGTATCCAGGTCATATGCGGGTTGGCAGGAATAAACTAACAATTAACTAACAATTAAGCAATCGGGACAATTATGCCCATATTTGAATAATCTAATTTTTGGGTAAGGTATCCAGGTCATATGCGGGTTGGCAGGAATTTACTCCTAACCAGACCTAACTAATTGGGCATGGTACTAACGGTCTGGGTCCTTACCTACAGGCCTCATGTTATCTTTCAGCACAGATGGTCAAGCCTAAGCGACTAGACAAACATTTAGACCTGTTTACTACTGATTATGCTTTGTTCACACTTAAGTTCTTTCTGCTTTTTCATTCGTATAACGATAATGCGGAAAGCTGTCATAAACATCAACATTGTCTGCATTTTTTAAGATATGAGTCTCATTTGATATCTTGTGTGAGTAACTGCATTTTTTCTCTTTTGTCGTGATCCAATGGTGCATTCAGGGATCTTTGTTGAATCAGCTTGCAATTGCCAATGAGAGTTTGGGTGGTGGCATTGTAGTCGTGATGGCTGAGAGAGACAAAGAAGAAATGGAACTTGATATTGCCAAAATGGAGTTTGACTTCAAGGGAACATCTGTCATATGTAGAAGCGGAAGCCCTCTTATTCTTGCTGATTTAAAAAAGGTTGCTTTAAGGTTTTCTATTGTTTCATATGCTACCGTTGGCTCTCCATTATACCACGTCTTGGAAAATTACTCTTCCAATTCATCGCTGCGATCTGTAATATAACCATGATTGTATGTTTATTGTCTAGTTTGCTTAGTTATGTGTCATCTGACAGGTATCTGTCTCAAAGGCTCGAGCCGTGGTTGTCCTTGCTGAAGATGGAAATGCTGACCTGGTAATAATGTAGCCTTTTTTTATGCGTTTCCAGTGCCATCAGGGTATTATTGCTTTTGCCAATTGCTTTTTTCCCCAGAGTGATGCAAGAGCATTAAGAACTGTTTTAAGCTTAACTGGAGTTAAAGAAGGCCTGAGAGCACAT
This sequence comes from Scilla litardierei, assembly GCA_030789695.1. Classification (NCBI taxonomy): domain Eukaryota; kingdom Viridiplantae; phylum Streptophyta; class Magnoliopsida; order Asparagales; family Asparagaceae; genus Scilla; species Scilla litardierei. Next base: position 38,312,738 of record CM061138.1, read on the forward strand.
ATAGTGGTGGAGCTAAGTGATCTTGATAACGAAGTCTTGGTTAAACTTGTTGGTGGAGATCTTGTCGAAACTGTAGTTGCTCATGATGTGATTGGTCGTTTAATGATTCAGTGTGCTCGTCAACCAGGTCTTGCTCAGGTCAATATCAGAGTTTCCAGAATTCCGTCTCTCGTTGTCTTCTTCATAAAGAAAAGTTGATATGTATTTTGTTAATACCTAGTTGAATATTCTGTCTTTTTAAAAGTCTTACGTTGCAAGCAAGGAGGCTGTAGAACAGAACTATGGAGCATATACTCTTCCATTCTAATCCACCTGATATTTTGGAGTAGCCACTTTTAAGGAAGCAACTGTCGTAATTCAAAGGAATCAACCAGTTTTTCTATGAGTAAAAAAATACATCATATTTTTGCAAATATAGTGCTAATTCCACGATCCATAGTCACTTTCACTTCCAAACCTCCAAAAGGCATATCTACCATCATTTATAGCAATTAGGTAATTTAGATATTCTTCTTTGCTATATTCAAGATTTGTCATATAAATAGATTTGCAACATAGAACAACCTAAAGTGCATCACTGTCAAGTCGCAAACTATTTTGACCATCTATGAGAGGGCGGGTTCGGGCAGGTTTTGGTTGTAAATGGGTATTTGGCTCATTTTGGAGATAATCAAGAACAACACCTTTCAGGTTTGTGTGAATTTTAAATCTTACTCAAGAATGTTCTTGGTATGTTCAGGTGGGTCAGGTTTAACCCACCATTTCTACTCAGTGCACATGTCACGGTAGATTATAATGAAAAATGATGCCAATCAGCCTTATATTTTACGTTCATAACGTCTTCTTTGCACACTAACACCTTCCGCCTTCACCGCTCCATGAATGCAAAAGTGGAACCTATTTCCCACTTGCAAGTCTTGCAGTACAATCTGCAGCATTTTTTCTTTTAGTAGAATCAGTTGCAGATATCTGACATTCTGACTACTAGAAAATGCCCACTTACCATAGTTGATGCTGTTTTACTTACCACCTGCCAAATAGGCCCTGAGTGCGGTAATATGCAGTCAATCTAGTGTGCTGATTGAATTTGTAATCTTTTTCCCATGTTTATTTGAGTTTTTCTTTTGCACGACTTGCACATCAATGTTCTGTATATGGTGATATTCCCTTTATCTCATAGTTAAATGGTTTTGACAGATTTGGGAAGATATACTTGGGTTTGAAAACTGTGAATTTTACATTAAAAGATGGCCCCAGTTGGAAGGAAAGCAATTTGAAGATGTGCTTATCAGCTTTCCTGATGCAATTCCTTGTGGAATAAAGGTAGCATCTTGCGGAGGAAAGATAATTTTAAACCCGGAGGACTCTTATGTGCTGCAAGAAGGTGATGAAGTACTTGTGATAGCGGAGGATGACGATTCTTATGCTCCAGGTACATTGCCTAAGGTAAATTTCTTCTATTTGAATACGATTACTGTAAATTGTTTAAATTGATTCATCTCTCTAGTTTTTAGTTTACTGGAAGGTTTGACAGTTGATATTGACTAGATATTATTACCTTGCTTCAACATCACTGCATAATAGATGAATTGTTATGCTGCTTTAGTTTTCCCGTTTATTTCGTTTTAAAGATTATTTAGTCTGTGAACTTTCGTGAGAGATTTACTTTTTAGATGTTTATTTTCTCATCTTTATATCTCAGCAAATATCTTGTAACTTTTAAGAGGTTGAAGGGTTTTGATGCGTTCTGAGAGTTTGGGCCCACTAGGGGCCTTTTTTTTGTAATTTCCGACTTTTAGGGGGGGTTATTTTATGCAAATCTGACAATAGGAGGGCTTTTGTGCAAAAACTGCACTTATGTGTGCTATTATACTTGGCCGTCCCAAGGGGTGGGATTTTCATGTTGATTTTGAGATTGAAAACCCTAGGCAAGTTTGCCACCTTTGGAGATTTAAACTTTCATCTTGAAGAGAAAGTTAGGAGATCGCTTCATCTCGAATCGAGGCCTTATCTTTGTTTTCTAGATCAGAAAATATATAAAAATATTCCTCTTTTCTTCGTCTTCTTCACTAAAAAAAATCCCCATTTCTCCTTCAAACAAGCCCTAGATTGTATCAAAGTGGTATTAGAGCGGTCGATCCATGGCGACCACAAGAGCGAAAGACAAGATGGAGGCGTTGGAAGAGAAAGTTTTTGCCATCTAAGGATTAACGAAGATGGTGGAAAAACAAAGGGCCGAGATGGATCAGATATTTTCTCAACTTATAGAGGCTTTGGGGCAAACAAATCTGAAAATCGATGCTTTGTCGCGGCAGATGAGTCCAGAACATATCGAAACTCTAGATCTAGAGAAAAAGGCGAGGGCTTTAGTGAAGGCAAATGAGAAAATAGATCCTCTCCACGAGGGACTCCTTTTAAGTGACAGATGAAGAAGATTTCGACTTCCAAGAGGGCGAGGGAGCGCTATCGGAGATCTACGATGGCCAGAGGAGCTAAAGAGCAGACGACGAGTCGCAACGGGGTCCGCTGGGGGATTGTATTCCCTCGGCGAGCCGCCAGCCAGGCCGCGAGCACCTGGCGACTCGCCAGGGGCTGCGCGAAGCCCTGGTGACTTGTCAGGGCCCGCACGGGCCTCTGGCAAACCACCAGTGCCCGACGATGGCCCTGTCAACTCGCTAGAGCATTTCGAGGGCCCCAGCAAACTGCCAGGGGCATTCCTAGCCCTTGGCAGCCCGCCAGGGCCCCCGCTTTCTTGAAGCGGGCCGCTTGCCACTTCTGGAGCCACCGGCGGCCCATTGGGGGAGGTTTGGCCAGCGAGGGGACTTCGGCGATGGTTTTGATGGATCTCTGGATGATTGGGGGCTGATTTCTACGACAGAGGACCCTGGGAGCGTGAGGCGAAGCTTGATGGGACCCGGGGATGACTGAGAGTACTACGGAGATGGAGGAGCTGATTTGGGTGGCGGTGTGAGAAATGAGAGAGGGAGAGACGCTAGATACGGAATACCAGGCCATCCACCATGTCGATGACCTGTCTACCAACGGGGAATGAGAGCTCCAGGAGGGGTTTCTACGGAAAACCGGGTCAGAAAGCTGAAAACGTCCATTTTCGAGGGAGATGACCCATATTCGTGGTTGTGCCGGGTAGAGAGATATTTTGAGATATACGTGATACCTGAGGAGGAGTGGCTTATGGCCGTTGGGGTCTGCCTGGAAGGGGAGGCCTTGTCGTGGTATCGATGGACGCAACATGACCGGCCTTTTCACTTTTGGGAGGAGTTTACCGCGCTCTTGATGAAGCGATTTGGGGCGATCCAGGCTGGCAATGCATTTGAGAGATCGTATGCTTTTAGGTAGGATGGGCCAATGAGTGAGTATATCAAGAAGTTTGAGATGCTGGTGAGCCGGATCAGCGGCATGTTGGGAGAGTCGTTGGAAGAAAATTTCATGAAGGTGTTGAAGCCGACTATCAGATCAGAGGTGAGGGCCCATAGACCAACAAGTTTGCGGGCTTGCATGAGTCTAGCGAAGATTGTGGAGGACAGGCTGCACCAAGAGAGGAAGGCACGCAAAGCTTGGGGAGGATCTGCTTTCAAGGAACAGTCGCCTGGAGGGAGACAGAAAGCGCCCACAGCCACAGAAGGAGTACTAGTTAGCACAGAGAAGAGAGTAGAACCACGACTTGGAGGGCATACACGACAGATGACAGAGGCTGAGGTCCGGGATACACGTGCCAGGGGTCTGTGCTTCAAGTGCGACGAGAAGTTCTCTCCAGGGCATAAATGCGGTGACTGGGCGCTACAGATTTTGATCGTGAATGAGGAGGAGGAGGAGGAGAACGTGATAGTGCTAGAAGCTGACGAGGAGGATCGAGAGCACCTGCATGAGTCGCAGCCCGTCTGCGACTTCATGCACCACCTTGAGGACAAGGTGGTTCTTCGGGGGCGTAGTAATGATGCGTTCTGAGAGTTCGGGCCACTAGTGTCTTTTTTTTTTAATTTTGGACTTTTAGGGGGGGTTATTTTATGCAAATCTGACAATATGAGGCTTTTGTGCAAAAACTGCACTTATGTGTGCTATTAATGATGCGTTCTGAGAGTTCGGGGGTTAGATGCACCACCTTGAGGACAAGGTGGTTTTTCGGGGACGTAGTAATGATGCGTTCTGAGAGTTCGGGCCACTGGTGGCTTTTTTTTTAATTTTGGACTTTTAGGGGGGGTTATTTTATGCAAATCTGACAATATGAGGCTTTTGTGCAAAAACTGCACTTATGTGTGCTATTAAGCTTGGCCGGCCCTAGGGGTGGGTATTTCATGTTGATGCTGAGATTGAAACCCCTAGGCAAGTTTGCCACCGTTGGAGATTTAAACTTTCATCCCCAAGATAAAGTTAGGAGATCACATCATCTCAAATCGAGGCCTTATCCTTGTTTTCCAGATCTGAAAATATATTTAAAAATTTCCTCTTTGCTTTGTCTTCTTCACTAAACAATCCCCATTTTCCCTTCAAACAAGCCCTAGACCGTATCAGGTTTCCATACAAAAATAACAAATAAACAGCATGTCAATCTTTGATGTCTTATTTAAGAAATTTTATCATGTGTTAGAAAAGCCAAATTGTTATTTTTTCCAGAACTATTAATGTAATGTGCACATACTAGCATGATGTTTGTTCGTGTAATTTAAATTGCTATGCTTCTACATTTAGTGCTTTAGAGCAAATTGACTAAGCGACACATTTCCACTATCATATAAAGGTATGATCCCAAAGTTCTCTATCATTGGCTTAATTTATAGTGAAAAATTGTATAAGTTATATTTATAGGTTATAATTCAAAAGTTTTAATCTTTAAGCTGTCTTTAAATTCACTTGAAGCGATCTATCTGATACTGGCAAATAGTATGCATATCGTTTAGTATTATATCTGACACAAAATGCATTTTCACATTAATACATGATTAATCATCTTTCAACTGGTCCGTTGGGCTTCCTGGAACTTTACTAACATGGCTTACAAGATAATAACTGAATTTAATGAAGCAGCTAGCATTCAGCAGATTGCACATTACCTACATTTTACCCTGCCCAGAACTATAGCAGAGCTTGAGCCTTTGAGTATTGAAGATTTAAATGTGCCTGAAGTTATATATGTCAATTAATGTTTATACTAACATATGTACGCAATAAACCTCTGTGCTCAGATTTCGCAATGCTTCACATTTTGGTAGATTTTGACCAGTAAATGCTATGATCTTATCTCAAGCAGGTCATGTGGAAATTCGGAGAAAAAACTAAATTCAATTTTGTCATCTGCTAAACATCATTGGCAAATGATTTAATGCCCGGAATGTGTAATATTGGGTTTTTTGTCATATTGTAATTCTGAAAACACCTTTTCTATATTTTAGATGGTTTGTTCTTGCTAAAGCTGGCTGTCATTAAAGCGGCATGAATCTCCGGTAGGGTGTTGGCTTAATGGGTAGATGATAAAGAAAGGTGAAGCTTTGGTGCACATTTAGAAATACACTTGGAAGTTTGCAACTTTGCATACAATCAAAAGCTGTATCATTTCCTAAAGCATTATTAATTCAAATCTTATCCTAGGAATCTCCAAATTTCATCAGGTTAGATGTAGTTGTGTTTCATGCTCCCAAAAACTGTAATTACTGCAATGACTTTCACATGAGGTTGTTTTATCCCTAAGAGGGCAGAGTTTGAAGGATTAGGCCGAGAGTGCTCTCTCTGTTTAGACGTCTTTAGCAGTACCGCTCAAAGTTAGTGAAAAAAGAATCTATTAAAAAACTACTTCACTGAATATGTTGTGGAGGAATGGATATGGTGTAGATTCAGTGAACAATTTCATGTTGTTCGACTAAGCATATTTTGCGACAAATTTAATGGGGTCTTTAGGGTTTAACAGAAATGGATGATTTTGAGAGAGTGTTGGATCTTGGTTTATTTTTGATGATGTAAGGATCATTTATGGAATCTAATGCTTAAGAAGGCAGTGTTGATGGGTTTTAAATTTTTAATATATGTACATCTGCTGCTTGCTGAGCATGTTCAACCCTTCAAATAACTGATTTCTGACCGTCCATAATCAAGAGAAATAAGAAACATATAGAAGTAAAAATATAAAGGGCATTTCATCATTTTCTCATCACTCTTGACCTCTGAATAGAACTGAAAAGACAAGATGGTGGGGTTATCGTCAATTAATTGTTATCATATGTGATTTTTAACAAGGGCATTTCACAAAAAGTGGGCTTGTACCACCCCACTTTTTGTGTCTTGGTATATGAGGGGATGTATCATGTGCCATATGATACCCATTATTCTCTTTTAATAATCTAAAAAATGTTACCAATTACGTATCTATTTCATTTAAAACAAACATTTATTTTGAATCTTTTGATATTTGGCAAATTTACTTCAACGAAGCTACAGAATAGGAATTTATCATGGCCTAATGATCTTCCAGTTTCTTCTTTGCAGAATGTTCCATTGATCCTGAAAATTGTCCAAGAATTTAGCATATGGCTTACTATTGTTACTTCTTACTACCATTACTCCATATCATTCCCCGAAATTTACATGTAAACCTTGGGCATCATCATTCAAGTTGCTCGTGTTTCCATTATTTTCCATTTTAGTACCACACCAATCACAAAGCATATAAATTTGACCTTATAATTCCAAATCAGAAACCACATCATGGATCCATGCGTTACTTGCGTATATGCTCACTAACATCTAAACATGCAGGCGGATAGGATTAAACTAGTCTATTTGAAAAGATTGAGTCTTGCAACTAGCCAATTGCTACTAGATTCTCCATACTGTCATTGTTGAGAATAATAGTCCCCCATCTGACAAATTGAAAGAAGTTGATGCCCTTAAATTAGGTATTGCGTCTCCACCCATTGATTTAAGCTTTTGGGTTAGGTTCGGGTTCAGTTACTAATTTGTGGCTTCACTAATATAATTCCTAGTGGGCCCACTCCCGCTCTTATTTTTTGTTCTAATATGGTATCAAAGCCGAAGTCTTCATCCAATCATATTACCCGATTCATGAGCTAAATCATGTAATGATTGTCTATCTTATAATTCTTCGTGTTTTCTGTTGCTCGTAATGGCCATCTGTCATGTAAATTCGTCAATTCATTGGTTTCATCATGTCCATATGTAATAGCTTAATCCAGATCCAAAACACAATAAATCATAGGTTTGCCCCAATTTTGAATAAAAAGAAACAAAACAAAAATCTAAAATCCAAACTCAAGGTTTTCACCTTCAGTTTGAGGGGGGTGTTGAGAACAATAGTCCCGCGTCAGAAAAATTGAAAGAAGTTTAAAGAGATTTGGGAAAATGGTGATTAGCTTCTAAATGAGCTAACCCCTCATATATATAATATCCCTTGATTTGCTTTACACACACACCCTACTACAAATAACACTCAATACTCCCCCTCAAGATGAGCAAAAGATATTTATCATGCCCATCTTGTTACAAGCATCTTCCACCCCTTTAGAGTTCAACCCCTTCGTAAGGCAATCTGCTAGTTGCTGTCCAGAGTTAATGTAGGAGATCTCCAACTGTTTCTTGTCCAGTCTCTCTTTAATGAAGAACCTGTCAATCTCTATGTGCTTCGTTCTATCATGTTGCACTGGGTTGTTGGCAATATTAATTGCAGACTTGTTATCACACAACAACTGCAATGGTCCTTCTCTCAGCAGGCGTAGTTCATGTAGAAGTGATCTCAACCAGATCATCTCACAGGTACTAAGCACCATAGCACGATACTCTGCCTCTGCAGTGGAACGAGCCACCACATCCTGCTTCTTGCTGCGCCAAGAGACCAAGTTGCCCCCAACAAACACACAGTAGCCCGAGGTCGATCTCCTATCATCCAAGCAACTGGCCCAATCTGCATCACAGTAGCCTGTCACATTCATGTGACCATGACTACCAAATAATATGCCTTTTCCTGGACTATTCTTCAGATACCTCAGTATCCTGAAGACTGCCTCCATATGTCCAGTCCTAGGATCATGCATGTACCTACTTACCACACTGATAGCATAGGCAATGTCAGGTCTGGTATGGCATAAGTAGATGAGGCGTCCAACAAGTCTCTGGTACCTCTCTTTGTCCACTGGCTCCCCTGATTGTGAATGCAACCTATGATTCTGATCAATAGGAGTAACTGCTGGACGACACCCCAACATACCAGTCTCAGCCAGGAGATCCAGTGCATACTTTCTCTGTGAGAGACCTATACCCTTCCTGGACCTGGCAATCTCCAGTCCAAGGAAGTATCCCAACTGTCCAAGGTCCTTGACCTCAAATTCTCTCGCCAACCTCACCTTCAAGTGAGAGATTCCCTCTTCATCATCTCCAGTGATAATAATATCATCAACATACACAGCCAAAAGAGTGATCCGTTGCCCTGAATGTCTATAGAATACAATATGATCACCATTACTCTGCTTGTAGCCCATGGTGATGACTGCACGCCTGAACCTGTCGAACCATGCCCTTGGAGATTGCTTCAGCCCATACAAGGACTTGTCCAGTCTACACACCTTTCCCACCGTCTGTTGTGTGCCAAAGCCAGGTGGAACCTCCATGTATACCTCCTCCTGTAAGTCTCCGTGCAAGAAGGCATTCTTTACATCCAACTGATGCAATTTCCATCCAAAATTCGCTGCACAGGATATCAGTACTATCACAGTACTCATCTTTGCCACTGGGGCAAATGTCTCATCATAATCAATCCCATAAGTCTGGCTGTAGCCCTTGGCAACCAGCCTCGCCTTGTACCTGTCCACCTTCCCTTCTGCAGTTTGCTTTACTGTGAATACCCACTTGCAGCCCACAGCCTTCTTCCCTGCTGGAAGTGAGACAAGTCTCCATGTCTTGTTCTTCTCCAGTGCCTCAAGTTCTTCGAGCATTGCTTTCTTCCACTGGGGATGTTGCTTTGCCACTCGCCAATCACTTGGTATAGGGATAGACTGTAAGGATGCAATGATAGCCCTATATGCAGGTGTAAGAGAGGCATATGAGACATGATTAGCAATATCAGTCTCATATCCATACCGTACAGGAGGCCTGCCGGCATTGATACGAGGCTCCCTACGAGATGCAAGTGGAAGATCTAAACTAGAGGAAGGTGAAGAAAGGTTACCATCCGTGGTAGGAGAGGAAGGCAGTGAGGAAGTCGGAACTCGAGCAGGCGTGATAGACTGATCAATCTCAACATGGGGCAGTGAAGCTAGTGGTTCTTCAGTGGAGAAGATGTCTTCTTGTTGTTCTCCATCTGCATGACTATCCTTCTGTCTCCTGCTATATTTCCTGCCGTACAACCTGTTTTTCCTTCTCTTCCACCAAGGTCCTTTCTTCCTCCCTGCTATCAGGACCAGTACCAGTAGGCCTGACAGGACACGGTATAAGTCCAACCACTACCCTCCTGTCATCAGTCTCCCCCTCTCGACCAGCTCCTCCTGTGCTTGGAGAGGCCACAGTATCAAATACTGATGTAGAATCTGTCAGTCCTCCATAAAAAGGTTTAGTCTCCCTGAACGTCACATCCATGCTCACAAACAGCCTTCTTTCTGAGGGACTCCAACACCTATAACCTTTCTGATTTGAAGGATACCCAACAAATATGCATTCAATTGCCCAAGCATCCAGCTTCCCCACAGAAGGTCTATGATCCCTCACAAAGCATGTGCATCCGAACACTTTTGGTGGAACTACAAAAGTGTTCTTTCCCATAAGAATCTCACATGGAGACTTCATTCCAAGGATCCGTGAAGGCATCCTGTTGATAAGATATGTGGCTGTCATCACTGCTTCACTCCACAATATCTTAGGTACATTCATGGTGAGCATGAGTGACCTAGTTACCTCCAACAAGTGTCTATTTTTCCTTTCAGCGACTCCATTCTGTTGGGGGGTGTTGGGGCAAGTGGTCTGATGAGTTATCCCACTCTCAGATAGGTAAGATGCAAACTCCCTGTTTACATACTATGTCCCATTATCCGTTCTCAAGACACGGATCTTGGCCTCATACATATTCCTGACACTTCTATGGAAATCCTGAAAACACTTCAACGCTTCGCCTTTGTTTTTCATCATATAAAGCCATGTCATTCGAGAATGACAATCTATGAAGGTGATAAACCACCTGAACCCACTCACTGAAGTCACTGGGCAGGGCCCCCAAACATCTGAGTGAATAAGATGAAATTTCTCTACACTCCTCATCCCTACACTAGGATATGACGTCCTCTAGTGTGTTTCCCAAATTCACATGCATCACATGTCAAATTCATTTCATTCACTCCATTCAAAATATCGGGATACATTTTACTCAAAATATCAAAGGGCAAGTGCCCCAACTGACAATGCAACAAAAGTACATCCCTTTCCTTCTCTCCACCAACGACAGCCAGTGCAGCATCCCCACTAGCTCTATCAAGATACCACAGTCCATCACGCCTGACGCCAGTCCCAAGCCTCCTCCCAGTCTTCCTTTCCTGCAACACACAATGAGTAGAGTCAAAAGTAATGCTACAGTCGAGATCATCAACAATAGAGCCAACAGATAAGAGGTTGACTGGAAATGATGGGACGTGAAGGACTGAAGAGAGGCGTATGGAGGGAGTGCACTGAATAGTACCAATCCCTCTAATGGGTTGGGATGTGCCATCAGCTGTCTGAACGGTTTCATGAATGGTATGTGGTTTATATGTGGAAAATTGTCTATATGCTCCTGACACATGACTAGATGCACCTGAGTTAATAATCCACTCTATATGATCTCTACATGAAAGGGCTAATCGGTTACCTGAGTCTGTGTGAGCGAAGTGGGCAAAGTTATCGAATGGCGAGGCAATATCCCCAGTCTGGTCTGCATGACTCTCCGAGCTCTCAGTAGTAGACCTGGACTGTCTCCGCTGCTCTAGATCTGACGCCTCAGCTGGCGTGGCCTCGATCATCACTGTCTCCTGTCGTCCGTCAGCTGTGGCAAAGTTGACCCGTGGGCCACCGCGACCTCGTTCACGGCCTCCACGGCCCCAACGACCTCCTCCTCTGCCTCCTGTGCCACGTCTTCGTCCACTGCCCTTCTGTGGGCAGTTGAAGCTCAGGTGTCCCTTCACCCCACATGTGTAGCATTCTCGATCCTCGCTCACTACTGCCACTGCCGGTACAGCCAGTGCAGCCCGAGTGACCTGAGTACCCTCATCCTTCATAACCCTCAGTCTGGTCTCCTCCTGTGCCATTGCAGCTATGGCCTCCTCCAGGGATGGGATGGAGGATAGGTGGTACATACTCGCCCTCCTGACCTCAAAGTCTCCATTTAGGTTCCTCAGGAAGTGTGTCACACGCCTACGCTCCACCCACTTCCTGTGTATCGCAGCGCTCCTAGGATCAGGCAGATCAATAGGGTCATAGTGATCTAACTCTGACCAAAGCCTTTTCAACTCCGCAGAGTAGGCTAGAATGGTCATCTCCCCCGGCTTCAAGGTGTCCACCTTGCCCTGAACCTCCATCATGAGCATCACATTCCCTGCTCCAGAGTACATTTTCTCCACCATACTCCATATCCCCGCAACACTCTCTATGGCCTCCACCATCCCAGCGATGGGTGGAACCATCGATGTCATCAACCAAGCAGCCACCAATGAGTTGGTGGTGCTCCAGACTTTCCAATCATCCCCATCCTTGTCCAGCGGTTCCTTGCATGAACCCAGAACGACGCCTTCTAACCCCTTCGACCTCAGAATGAGAAGCACCCTCCTGGACCAACTGAGGTAATTCTTCGTCCCTTCCAATTTCACATCATTGGGCATCAATTCCAGCTTCTGCACGGGACGGGAAGGCGTCGATCCACTTGAGGAGCCCAACTCCTTCGAAGCAAGCAGCTTCGTTATCTCTCCGATGAAGGCCTTCATGTCAGCGGAGGTAAGATTGTCCCCCCATCTCTCCTCAGATCCGCAGATCTCTCCTCTCTTCCTCCTTAGATCCGCAGATCTACTTCTCTTCTTCTTCTTCTAGGGCATACCCTAACTGTAAATCTATGGAGTCATCTTCATGGCTCGACCATAGATTTAGGGTTAGGGTTTTTTGGATCCTCCTTAGTAGCAGAGAATCAGCAGCAAATGAGAATCAGCAACGGCAGCGGGTAGCAATGACGAAGGCGGCTGCGGAGGCGGGCAGCAGAGAATCAGGCAGCAGCGGCCTGTGCAGCCGGTGGCGGAGGCGGCCTACGCCGGCGGCGGCTGCGGCGGCGGCGGCCTACGCAAGCAGCGGCGTGCGCGCGCAGGCAAACAACGGCGGCGGCCTACGCAAGCAACGGCGGGTGCGGGGGCTTCTGTTGGTGGAGACGCGGGTGTCGGGGGGCTTCTGGGGGCTTCGGTTGGTGGAGGCGAGTGTGGGTGACCGCCGGTGGGGGGCGCTGGCCGCGGGTGAAGGCACAGTTGGTGGAGGCGCAGTCGGGGGTTAGGGTTTTGTTGTTGTTTTTTTCTTTCTAGGGCTCTGATACCATAAAGAGATTTGGGAAAATGGTGATTAGCTTCTAAATGAGCTAACCCCTCATATATATACTATCCCTTGATTTGCTTTACACACACACCCTACTACAAATAACACTCAATAAAGTTACTAATCATAAATTACGGATTGGGATTCCACCCATTAGCTTAAGATTTTGGGTTAGATTCGGCTTCAGTTCCTACTTTGTGGCTTCGCCTCTCTCATTCTTGCTTCCTGTTCTAACAGGCATCACACTAGATGGGTTTGAATGTATCCCGACATATTTATGTTTTCCCAGAAAGGTCCTTCTACTTTGGAGCCTTTTATGTCCGTGAGAATATCATTTGAGACATTTCATAGGCGATGTTTTGGTCCCAAGTTTCTTCTTATGATGTTAAGGATGTCATGAGTAGTACTCAAGCTTTCCGTGAACCTGTATTGAATAGAAGCAATCAGCTAGATTATAATAAGCTATAATGCTATATGTTTGACACCATCCAATTAAATATTTGTACGACTTAGGGATTTGCAATAATGAAGTGTGCTATTGGAGGCTAATGAGAAAACATGAAGTTCTTCCAATCTTTTTATATCACTTCCATTCTCCACTACTATGCATAAATAGTGCATATTTCAATTATGATTTTAGATGAAAAGTTATACTGTGCCTTAAGTCGGTGGAATTTGATGGATCATTTACCTGAATAGAGTAAATAGTTATGCGGTTTCTTTGGTTGGTTTTGGTAATTGAAGTTGCCATGGCATTCGGCTAGGCTTTTCAAGTGAAGAATATGATGTATCTTTTTGAACAATGATCGAGAATTTCAGTCTTTGGGAAGTATCATGATCATCCGGTTTTCAGTGGACCTGATGAAGATGGCATAGAATTAAATTTTCAGTGGCAGATGAAAGAAGTCGGAAGCATCCGTTGCATACTTTTAAATGAATCGGATGATGTTTTATGGATGAAACTATATCTTATGAACTGTACAGAAAAAAACTTTTGTCTGACTAAATATAAATAATGAATAATTAAAGTTTTCACCGCTTATTGGGGTTCACATCCCCATCGATCACAATGTCACAGTGTTGAAGCAAAGATTCAACCTTGTCAGCAGTCCAGCTTTTTTTTCATAATATTTGCCTGCTTACAAGAAAAGTCATAAAGCCTTCGAAAGATACCCAACTTCTGGCATATTATTATTTTTAACTGCATGCTCTTCTCAGCATTCTCAAAACACGAAAATTCTTGCTTCTAGCTTATTAAAATTTTAAATCACAATGATTTTAAAATGTACATAATAGCAAGTAAATCCGTACAATCGCATTTTCTTTTGTCGCAGGGGAGTATCTTTGCTTTTAATGCTTATGCACAATTGTTTCAATTGATCAAATTTAAAAAAAAAAATCCTCTAACCCAAATTGACTCAGATCCGGGCGGCTACGGGTTTGACCCACCAACCAGACTTGATCAGGATCTCTCACCCACTTATATATCTATAAATATAATATACTAGAAATTACCCGTGCACAGAGTGTACGGAGAGAAACACACACACAAAGGATGCGGTGCACGCGTGTAAACGACAAAAGAGCGAGAAGGGTATGTGTGTATCGTCGGGAGGAGGCGGGACCTGCAGAAACTGACAAAGAGTAAGAAGTGTGTGCGTGTGTATCATCGGGTGGTAAAATGGGGAAAGCGGGTGTTAAAATGCAAAAAGCGCATGGGGTCAAGGTGAAAAAGGTCGATGGCAAACTCGTAAATATGTGGAAGGGGAGCAATGGCAAGCTTACAAATAAGGGGATGGGGGGGCATTTAACCCAATTCTCCAAAGCAACACCCCAAAGCAAGCCCAAAATTCCACCCACCCCAAGTGGCCCCCATCATAATGAATTGCAAAGCCTAGGCCAATCCAGTGTCCTATTGGGTTTGTCCTAGTAGGATAGAAGTCCTCAATTGTATAATAGATATATATATTATGCACATATAGACCTTTGGCCAGTTGGTTTATGTGGTTTTTAATGAATGAGTCGTTGTGGGTTCAATTCCCATTGGTGGAGACTTGGGTTTATTTTTACAAAATACTAATTATTTTATTATCGATTATATAATTGATATATGTTTTTAAATGGGTTGCTGACTAGGACAAAGGGGTTGGTAGAAAGACGACTGTGATTTAATCTTACGAAATCAATGGTTGGGATGAGAGCTTGTGAAAATTTTGGGGTACCCAAAATTTTTGCGGGGAGAGAATTTTGGGAGAAAATCCAAAAATTTTTAGGGAAGAAGTTTCTGTCTATGTGGGAACTAAATGTTAATTTAAAATTTTAAGAACTAAATCTCGATGGAACTAAAATTTGAAATTTTGGAGAATCTAAATCTGAAGAGAACCAAACTTTGGGGAACAAAATTTTTTGCAGTGAACTAAATTCTCTAGGGAACTAAATTTTAGTTTGATTTTGGGTAAACAATTTGTTGGGGGAGGAATATTTTGAAGGTGTCTGTAAATTTTTTTTGAGAATTTTGAAGTGCAAATTTTTTGGGGATTTTTCAGGTTGAAATTTTTCAATGGAATATTTTGAATGCCCAGTGACATGGTCACATGTTATTGCTATCTATTATACAAATGAGGAGGTTTCTACATGGTCAGGCGATGACTCGGACAAATGGGTGATAGAAGAAGGGTCTAGATTTGTCCACGTCAGCATGGAGGGCTTGGATGGCTGGCTTGGATGGCTTCCTGTGGGTGACACCTTGCTTTGGTTGTGTAACTGGGTATGGGTTGGGTGCAGATAGGATGTGATTGATAGTTGATGTGAAGTGGCATGAAGGAGACTGTGAATGGGGTGCTCTTCTGACGTGGGTGTTGATGCGGGTGATGTGAATGAGGTGTTGATGGGATTGGTGTGCAGGGGTGTTGATGGGACATATTGTTGAACTCTGTGACAAAAATATTTGTTGGGAAGTGAAGGGGGATTTAAGCTGTGAAGGGTGTGTTCTTTTCACTCGTGCCCTTAGGGCATGCGTATTTACTTGTATATATAATACACAATTATACTCACCTTGTGATATTGACTCTATTGGTTTTGCTAATAAATAGGCCTCAAGGGTTCAATTTTCGTTTGCCACAATTTAATTTTTGTTTCACATTTCAACATGTACTTGATCTGCACCTGACCCGCTAGATAAAATGGATCAGGTACAGGTGATCCAGATTATATCAAATCGGATATGGGTTTCGAAACCTTGACCCCGATTCAGTTCGGATCATGTTCTGGTTTACCCATACCTGGCCGGATCAAAACCTAATCCTGCCCGACCCGTTTGTTACCCCTACTATTATCCTCTGTGCAGGTCCCATGATTCATGCATATTTTAATTAGAAATTAAAATGTTTATGATTAAGCATGCAGTGTATATATGTGGAATAAACCAATAAACTCAATGCTTAGGATAACTTACATCAGATTTATACTAAATGGTTCAAGGCTTTCACAACTTCGTCAATCGTCATCCAGTGAGTTATAATAGTATACTAATTGGTACTTGAGTAAGAACAGAATTTTAGTCAGTTAAAATGTATTTCTGTCTGATACATGTTTTTCGTGTTCCAAATGTGCTCTATATGTGGCATAAAGGTTAGGGTTATACCTCATGAGAACGGACCTAACACAAGATGTGTATATGGTATACCTACACTAACAACTAGATGATGACCAAAGACTGAAAATGAAGCCTGACTCCAAATCCAATTGGCAACAGATCAGAAGGTAAATGCACGTTTATAGCTAAGTTGCCTCCTCTTAGGAGAGCTCTCACTGTAACAACAAATATGCTACATTATACATAGCATGCATATGCATGCATGCATAAATAGCATGCATATGCATGCATGCATGCCTTGTATAAATAATAGGACAAGCTGTATCTTATAATTTTTGTCATGTTTGTCCAGAAAAGTAATAATCTAACCCATCTCGGCTTGTCCAGTTGAGGCACTTGCAAATATTGGTCTGATCCTGACCAACTGTAAATGCGCGAAGTGTACCTAGAACTTACGGAAGTAAATAATTTTATCATTCAGGTTAATGAAGCTATATACATAGACATTTTCCGGCCTGCAAGAATGGCACAGAAGATTCTACTATGTGGATGGCGACGGGATATAGATGATATGATTGTGGTAAGTCTTTCTTTTGAAGCCCCCTAATTCCCTCTTTTTGCATCAATTCTGCAGGTTCATGGAGGATATCTACCTAAAGATTTTATTGTTCCAAAGTCCCATGAAAGGATACTACTCTGTGGTTGGCGCCGAGATATGGAAGATATAATCATGGTAACCCAATGAAGAATCCTGTAAATGCTACAGTATTTGAATGAATGCTTTGGCCACAGGTTTTTCTGAGATCCCCTAGGAGTTTAGTTGCTCCAGGTCAAGGAAATTTTTAGTTGCAATAATAGATATAACACTTTTTTGTCTTTCTTTCCTCCTTTAGAACGGATAATTATTCTTACCAAGATTTTCAATCATGGAATTGGCTGAAAATATCTTTTTTCTCCTATATTCTAATGAGTTAATGTGAATTCATTCCATTAGTCTGATTATTACTTTACTGTTAGTTCTACTGTTGATGGACAATGGTATTCATCTAATGCCTATGTGAAACCATCATTTGTTGACAGTTAAAGAACTGTTATTTTGCTTTCTTGGTTGCATGTGTTGATCTTGATTGCTTTCTATTGTAAACATAGAAATTATGATCTCTTTGGCATATCTAAATCATGCCTTGCCTCTTGTATTAGGATAAATTTCATATAGCCAAATAATACAATTTATTCTTTTTATTGGTATCTATCACACTGTTGATTGCAGCTATCTGATAAATGGTACATACCAAGAGAACACATTTTTCGGGCTTCCAAATTTTTCTGGATTTCTTGTTAACATGTATCAAGCCTTTATCCAAATCTTTTGGGGTTTGCCGCATGAATCTTATACCTCCATTTATCTATGTCGATGGTCCCCTATGCTGTTTAATTAACAATGGCTTATACAGGCACAGTAGGCATGGATAAACTTGCATCCGGTTCTCTTATCTTACCTTTATGCCCACCTTTCAACTGTCCAGTTGGTACATGTCTCTTGTTTTTCACTTAACAGCAACATGTATCAGCCACTTTCGCAAGTATTGCCAGCTATAGGCATCTACTATCACCGTGTGAACATCACAGTAGACAAGATTCTTTTTTTAATCCATCAACATTGCGGAAGCTGTAAACCCCGAGTCGGCCTCATGAGATTGTCTTCATCTAGATCATTTCTTCCTTTCATCTCTTTCTGCACCTAAATTTAGATTCAAAACTCGATCGCATAGTCAGGAACCAGCACATTCCATCTTGGTCATGCGCAATCGTTACAACCCAAAAGATTAGCTGAGTTGCTGAAAGATATTGTTCACTAAGTAATTTGCCACTGGCACACACAACTCTTCCTTGTTTGTTCACATAAATTTAACCTTTAGTTTTCTATTTCTTCTTCTTCTTTTCATATTTTCTAAATTTCCAGATTGGAAATGAATACATATTTTCATTGAGAAATGAATTTAATATGAGACATGATGAGGAGTTGGTTGATAAATGAGGGAGTTTCTTTGTGACGGGAAATTCTTCAAGTCGAATTTCCCCCCATGATTTATAAGCAGATGATCTTCCAACGCCCAAGTGGTAAAGCTTACATTACATACACATACTCACTGTCGACACTTTGGTAGATCATGTTGGTTATTGCATTACCCTAGGTTAGTTTTGATGATAAGCAAACAATTAATGTTGCTAATAAGTTTGTTATGAAGATTTGTTAGTATAAGAAATCAAGTCAACAAAGTCATGGGATTTACTCAAGATTGATAGGATTGATGATTCGGAGCAAGAGCTTCATGATGAAGAGTCAAGAAACTTGAAGCTCAAATTGCAGATCAAAAGCTCAAGTCAAGAACTCTTGGACGTGCAAACCTTCAAGACAAGTTGGTCAAGCTAAAGGAAGACACCAAGACTCCAAAAGAAAGTGTGTCAATTTTTGTACACTTGTCTTAGAATGTTAAGGCTATAAGTTGAAGCGTGCACACACACTTAGATAATGTTTTAAACTTTCAAAAATATTTTGAAAATATTTTCAAAAGAATTAGATTGATTTTAGTACTCTTTTAAGATATTTTCCCAGATATCTGAAAATAGTTGACTACTTTCTCTATAAGAGTCGACAAATTTCTATTGGGAAAAATTGGATATTTTTTGTCCCGAAAATAATCAACTACAGTTGTTTCGGGAGTCAACTACCATTTGTATATGAGTCGACTACTTTTGCCCAACGGACCAACTCGACATAGCTCCACGGTTTACGTAGAGTTGTCGATTTTTCCGTTGAAGTGGTATCTTAGGAAACTGTTTTCAATGATTTTTCATCCCTATTTATTCTGAGATTGCTGAGGGCTTTATAAGATATTTTTGAGCAAATAATCTAAGTTTTCAAGCATGTCTAAGCTGTCTCTTTAAGCTCTCTCAAAAGATTTTCAAGGCAATTTTTTTCATTCCTGTAAGAAGCTTTTAAATCATTGTTTTACTTTGCTAATTTGCTATTCTCTCAACCTTAATCTTGACTCATCTGAGAACACATGTTAAAGTTTCTTTGATCTCTTTTGTTTCAATCGTTATTTTTTGATCAAAAGAATTTTTCATAGCCACAAATATACACATCAAGCTTCAACATATTGGCTTTATGAATGCTGTGATTCATTTTCCTCATTAAGAGAAAGGTTTGTATAAGCCACCCAAGGGGTGTGGTGGTAAGATTTCTTGGTTCTAATTGTTGTTTGTAAAAAGTCTTTAGGGTGAGGTCCTCTTTGAGAAGAGATTTAGTTGTATTGGAAGACCACTTATTGGAGAAGTTGTATTTGTAATTTGTTGGAAGCCCGCAATTGTTGAAGCTAGTTAGTGGATTCAAGCCCAACGGAGTTTGGGGACTGGGAAGATGAACCATGATAAATTATCTTTGTTTGCGATTGTGATCATTGTCTCTCATCTCATTTTCAATTACTTGCACTTGTGTTAAATTTCCGTTGTGCATCTTATTTTAATTGTAAGTAGTTAGAATTGTTGATTATGTACATAAGGATGTAACACTTTTAGTAGACTTAAGCATAGCTAGATGGATTAAGTTTTTATTTAACCATTATTTTTGGAAAACACTAATCACACACACACATCACCTCTAGTGTTTGTCAATAGATCATGCTGCCTATGTATCTTGAGGCAAAAATGGCTCAGCCGAATTTAAATATGATATTATCTTTACCTTTATGTAAATTGTACCAGAAATTACCCGTGTACTTGGTGCATGGAGCAAAAACCAACCCCCATGAACACGGCACGAAGCATGCGCACAACCGAGAAGGAGCGAGAACTGTGTGTGTGTGTCGGCAACATCGGGGGTAAAAGGGGAGTACGCACGCAAATAAGCGCAAAAAAACCAAGGAGAAACATGCAATTAAGTGGGAAGTTGGGAGAGGTTTTTTTGCAATTAAGTGGGATGTTGGGAGAATATTTTTTATTATTATTCATGAGTCGGGCAGCTTTTCCCACGGTGGAGGTGACATTGCCACAACGCCGTGGAAAAACAAACCCCCGTAAACACGGTACGGTGCAAGTGCGCAACCGAGAAGGAGCGAGAACTGTGGGTGTATGTCGGCAACGCCGGGGGTAAAAAGGGGAGCAAGCACGTAAATATGAAGGCTAAATGGACCGAAATGCAAAAACCCAAGGCAAATAAGTGGGAAGGTGGGGGGAGGTGGGGGGGATTTTTTGTGCAAATAAATGGAAAGTTGGGTGTGGAATTTTTTTTAAATTTTTAATTGAGGGATCCCCCACGGTTGAGGGGACTTTGCCACGTGGGACAAACCCATGGCAAAGCCCCCTCAATTGTAAGAAGGATTTTATGTAGGTTAATTTTCTGCGGTGATACTTTAATTCTTCTTTTTGTAAGTTTTCTTCTGTGGGACTGCTGGATCAATTGCATGTACTGGTCAATTGCAGTTTTAGGTCTTCATTTGAAAAGGAATTTAGGTATAAACTCTACCTTGAAAACTCCTTTCGTTCAGGTGCTAGATGCGTTTTTGGCACCTGATTCAGAATTATGGATGTTCAATGATGTGCCTGAGAACGAGAGAGAGAAAAAGCTAATTGATGGTGGTCTCGACTTCAGCAGATTAGAAAATATAACACTGGTCAATCGCGAAGGAAATGCTGTAATCCGTCGACACTTGGAGAGTTTACCTTTAGAATCATTTGATTCGGTGAGTTATTTGCAATGATGTTATCTGGTTTTGCTTGTTTTATCATGTTCTTGCAATATTCTGTTTCCCCTTTTGGGACTATATTTAGACTTTTGCATGACTTGGGATTCAGGATATTGTCTTTTTAAGATTGTCTATGATGATTGATGTCTGCAGATTTTGATTTTAGCTGATGAATCTGTTGAAGACTCTGCTGTTCAAGCTGATTCAAGGTCTCTTGCAACGTTGCTGCTAATCAGGGACATTCAGGCATTTCTCCGAAATCCAAATTTTGTTTCCATGTCTATTACATCTTTATGTTATTATTAAACCTTGCTATGGGAAACAATTCTTCATTGAATGCTTAAAGTTTGCCATTCATTGCATAGATCATATACGTTGCTACTAATCATAAACTATGTGCACTACATATGCTAATAAAAAATAAAAGAAAACTCCTAAAGATAAATAAATAAACACATGCACAACACGTGAGATTCAAAATAAACTAAAGATAAAACTAAGTCCAAAATAAAGATTCAAGTCGGATCTCCATCACCAAGAATATTGATTAGTTCGATAAATCTTAATAGTTTTCCTGGTTTGGTGTTCAATGCTGTGCAACTGAATTGATTTTTAAGTCTGGTGCATCTGGAGTCAGGACCTAACTGTGGGTTATCATAAAAGTTGTTTATGTTATGTAGCTTGATCTTCCCAATCCAGACGTACATCCGCTAAGATCAAGGTGGCAACAACTTTCTTCTCTTTGCAGCTAAAAATTTGCTGCTGGAGTATGGGTTGTTAGATGTTTTGACTGTCACATATTGGCTACTATATTAAAATTTGAAATTTTTTTAGGGGTATTTCTTGAAAGAAATTGATTTCCTACTGTAATTAGGGTTCTCATAATGCATCAACTACAGTAATACCAATTCCACTGAACCTATTTGGAAGTCATGAAAACCGGTAGCAGATATTTTTGGGATCAGTAATTCCAGCATATCTGTATGTATACAAAAATCAAAACTAGTGGATAAGTGGCCTTTGTAATTGAAGATGATGAGTCCCTTGTTGAATTCCTAAACCCTCTTTAACACAGTGCATATCAGATGTATGCCAGGAAGGATCTAAAATCTTACAAATTTAGGACTTAAGTAGCACATATATTGTAAATTTGCCCATCTTTGTTAGTGTCCTGTCCAACTAGGGGATAATCTTAAATGTGGAACATTTGGTGATGGTAAAATGAGGCTATAACTTGTTTCCAGTCCCCGAGTATGTTATGTCTCTCTCTCACTGTCTTACTGTTCTTACTTGGGCAAACCATTGCAGGCAAAGCGTCTTCCTTACAAAGAAGCTATGGTCTCTCATGTTCACCGAGGAAGCTTCTCACAAGGTTCTTGGATTGGAGAAATGCAGCAGGCATCTGATAAGACTGTCATAATTAGCGAAATTCTAGATCCTAGGACTAAAAATTTATTATCTATGTCCAAGATCAGTGATTACGTTCTATCAAATGAGCTAGTAAGCATGGCATTAGCAATGGTTGCAGAGGACCGGCAAATAAATGATGTGCTAGAAGAGCTCTTTGCAGAAGAGGTATCAACATTGCCCTCAGAAAATCAAATTGATTTGATTATTTGGTTGCATTTCCATGTTGCATTTTCATTATGTAGCACACAATTACATGATGAGTTCATCTGACTTGTATCCAGGGGCTGACCCAGGAATAGATTTTAAGGGGGAGGGGAGACATATATGTGCAAAACTATAAAATATGGTATATATATGCCTTGGAATAAGTTTTTAATATTCATATCATATGTTCGAAATTTCACTCGTATGCATCAATAGAAAATCAGATATAAAACAATTTAAAAATAGGTGTTAAAATAGGAAAGCTTGTGATGAATTTAGCACCTAAAGTTAGGGAAATAATTACTCGATTATTCCTTTTATTTAGGGGCTAGTTAAGAAAATATGTTAAGGTATTAATTAGGATAATAATTGCTTATCAACTCCTTAAATCGAGGAATGTTTGAGGAAGTATACCATTAATTTGTATAGTCTTTCTTGCCAATATAGGAGATCAGTTTCTTTTTATAGCATTGTTATTTGACATAGAGAGAGTAAAAAAGGAGTGTGCCACATTGGTCTACTCCTGCTTCTATCTTTCGTTTGTCCAAGATTGGTAATGCTTAGTAGAATAAATAGAGTTGTCTCTTGTGATTTATTCATTTGTGTGTGCGCGTGTGTGTCTTTTAATTATAGGTTTGCATGGGCTCTCTCTCTCTCTCTCTTTTGCGCGGGGGGGGGGGGGGGGGGGGGGGGGGGGGGGGGGTGTGTGTGTGTGTGTGTGTTCTAGACATGGTTGTAGCCCCCCCAAAAAAAATAAAATAAAATAAAAATAAAACCCCAAAAAAAAGAATGATAATAAAAGCGCAATGGAATATAGAGAACCATATATATTCTGGATAGCAAGGGAGGATGATCACATATTTGGACTGTTTACCCATCAAATTCAGGTCTGGCAACTTGCAGAGAATGTAGAACATACTCTTTGTTTACAATTAATTTTTTTGAACAAAAGGATGGTTATTATCTCAGCCATATTTCGCTTATGTAATAACTTAGAACAGATTGCCTGACGTCTTGGATGTGTTTTTATCCGCTTCAGATTGAAATTTTTTATACGTGCATTAAATAAAAGGATTATTTGACATGTTAACAAGTTCTTATAAAATCACTTTTAAAAATAGAATTGCCAAAGAAAAGGTGCTTAAAAAATCACTATAAAAACAGGCACTACGACAACATCACAAGGTCCAAGGGCCCACTAACAACTTAGGGCCGTCACAGTCATTGACGGTCACTAAAGCCTAAGCAGTAGGGGGAGGTCGAAAGCGTGACGAGGGAGAGATCGATAAGCACGAATTCTGATAGGACGACTAAAAGAAACTTGAATTTTTGGCAAATGTTGACAGTTTTGGTCTGTACGCAAAACGGCAGCTCTACGGTTCGACCTACCCAGTGAGTCGAACAGCTTGGGTCAGCACTTCGAATCGTTCAGTCTTAAGGAGGAAGCTAGGTCATGCGGAGCGGAGTCCACATGGATGCGACGGAGGCCAATAGGATGCAACGCACGCCTACTAGGGTTCGGCGCACTAATGCATAGCGCTGTGAAAGTCCGGATTCATATCTTTTGGAGACTCCTCCTCAAGGGCATGTAAAATTTCTTGAAAACAATGGAAGAGGTGCTCGGATACAAAAACAACTAGACAATGAACTGATACGGCACTTGCATTCTCTCCAAAAACAGCATCTGCCTCCAATAAACCCTAGTGAGACTCCCACTCCAAACTATACAATATGCTCGTTTAGACAAAATGAAATCTTAGCCAAATAGATTATTTTGAAAAGAGGTTTAAAAAACGATCATAGATGAGAAGCTAGGGAAGAATACACACATAGCTATGCATTAGTGCTATGCATTAATGCATAGCACTAATGTCCAAGGGAGTGTGGCCAAGTGATAGGACGACTAAAAGGTAATCAACGGATACCAAATTGAAGCTATTCTCTCCAATTATGCAAGTATATGTCAGCTAACAAAAAAGAAAAATCCTTATAAACCATATATAGATTTAATGTTATAATATGGCTAATGCAAAGCGAGTAACTTAGAAGTGTGTAGATGGACATGTGATATAAATAAAATGATAATTGAAATAAATATGTAAAAAAAGAATATTGCTTGTTTTTGTTCTCATCAGTGTTATCAGGCCGCTCGATTTGTACAAAAGTGTATTGTGTCAGACACTTCAGGACACTTCAACCCTTGTGCTGCACAACTTGGACATAGCTCATAGTAAACAAGAACAAAAGAAATAGGTCACCATTGTATTAAATAAAGGAGTGAATTGGAACAAATATCGGGAATCACTGGAGGAATATAAAGAAGAAAAGTATCATGTTTTTGCTCACATAGTCATCCGTACTTATGCTCTTTTTTCTTGTACTATGCCAATTTCATTGTAGGAAAAAATAGAACTAAATAGAGCCTATTGCTTCTTTCAATATAGTATATGTGTATATATGTATATGTATGTGTATGTATGCTTGTATATATACCGTGTCAGTGTGTCCGTGTATCCTGTTATTTAGAATTTATTGTCTTGGACAAGGACATTCAGAATTTTGATACCTGTGTCCTTCATCCAAGCAACACAACTTGCCATAGATTTCTCATAGGCCGATAACTTCATCAAAGACCAATAACTTCGGGGAAGTCATCACAATATATCTTTGCCTATGGATGATGAAGGGTCAGCTAACAGAAGTAGGGAATCTCATATCTAGTTGAGCTTTGTTTGTGTAATTGGAACTTAAGAAGGCAACAATGGTTGCAGACTTTGATGTGTTTTATTTTTAATTTGTTAATCATTGGAGAAATTGATTACGTTTTGCCCCTATATAAATCTCATGGACCCAAGTATGGAAGCTATGTCTGCATTGTGTTTCAGACCTCAAAAACTGGGGTGCTGTTTGTTTTATTGCACTTCAACTTTTCCTCAAAGCACCTCACCTTTAATTTCAAGTTTGCCATTGTTTTTTAATACTTATTCTATCCTTTGTTTCTCTCAACACAAATCTACATTCTCATCTCATCTTCTTCTGCCTCACCTCCTCCCATCACCGCCTAATCATCTGCTCCATCGTCGTCGTCGCCGCCGCCACATCCTCATCGTCCTTCTCCTCCTCCTCATCGTTCTCCTCTCATGCTTAGCTTGGGGTTTCAAACCCATGCAACTAACTTGGAGCTCGGGCCTATGCACCAATATGGTTGCTCAGGGTTGAGAACCCCAGCACCGGTTTTTAAGAAATTTATTTGTGGCACTCGGGTTATTTACCATAGCATTATATTTGGTGTTCAGAATATAGGGCAGAGCATCACAAATGACATTTGGCCTTGAAAGTCCATTCACATCAATTTTTGGGATTTTAATTGATTTTTATTAGGATGCATATTCTTTGAATTTTATTGTTTTTTGAAATTTTTGGGTTTAATTAAACCCAAAAAAGCTACAAATGATAATGCTGGGTGAGGAGGCGGAGGAAGCAAAGGTGGTGGTGAATGTGGTGGAGGTAGAGGAGTTGGATGAGAAGAGGGAGAGGCAGCCTCAGCTAAAGAGTTGGAGGAGTTGGAGGAGAAGTGGAGGAGGAGATGGGGAGGAGGCAGATGAGGTTGAGTTGGATGCGATAGTAAAAATAGGAAAAAGAGTGGTGAGCTTAGAAAATTATGAAAATTAGTGTAGTATGTTTAGAAGTGAGTATGTGTAGGAAAAAGTGAAGTGCAAATAGAAGCACTTCATAATTAGTCCATATTTACATTTGATAGGATTTTCTAGGATTTTGATGGATAAAATTTTTTGAGTGAAAGATAAGATTTTAGGGTAAATGATGGATTTTTAGGGTTAGAAAGAGGGATTTTGGAGAAAGATAATATTCTTATTGATAATAAAAGGGGATACAAGATAAGATGAGTTCTTTCAAGAGAAACTCGCTCTCATAAGCTGCCTATTCGAGAGGGTGGCCGCGCTCTTCAACAAAGAAGGAAATCTCAACCTCTCACAAGTTTTCTTCTTAATATTCGACATCCCTTTCTAATCCCCCTAGCCCTTATATAAATACTAATATGAAAATAACAAAATTACAGAAATAACCCTAAAGTTGAAAATTACAAAAATAACCTAGAAAACCGAACTTACAAAAACGTCCTTACAACTTCAAAATTCCAGATCTGTGATGTGGTCTCATCGTTGCTCGCTCCCGAAGAACCACCTTGTTTTCAAGGTGGCGCATGAAAACCATGGACAGTCTACTCCAGGAGGAGGTGCTCGTCCCCTTGGCTCCTCTAAATCATCCTCATCATCCACAATCATCACTTGGAGCGTGCGGTCACGACTACGATGACCCGATCACAGTGGAAGCACAATCTTTTAGCTCGTTTGTCACGCATCTCAGCATCCATCATCTTCTTGAGTTGTCCCCCAGTGAAAGCTCGCTGCTCTGCCCCTTAGTGAACTGGTCTCTCCCTGACTATGCCCTATGACCCTCCGTCGGTACCTGGCTGCAAGAAGTGAATCCGTTCCAGATCCTCCTGGACATCCGCTCCTCTGTGAGACGATCATCTGCCATTTGAGCCAAGTCCATCGTCTCCATTAGTTCCCATGTCACTGTATGCGGAGTTCTGCATAGATGTTCGCCTTTAGACCCTTCATAAATCTTCCCTCCAGTGGCTCCTCAAGTATTTCTCTCACACGTCCCGAGTGAGACTCGAACTTCTCTATGTACTCCTTGACGGTCCCATCCTGTCTGAGTACTAATAACTGTTCATGTACGTTTCCGCCAAGTGACTCTGAATCTGTATACCAAGCAATCCTTGAGCTCCTCTCATGAACGGAAACGTCGTCGCTATTCTCTCCACTGAAACCAAGTGATCGCATTCCCTTCGAAACAGATGCCAACTGCCTCTAATTTTTGCCTCTTTGTCAGGCATGTCATTGCAAAGAATCTCTCAGCTTGGTAAATCCAACCGTAAGAATCATCCCCTCAAACAGTGGCATCTTTAGATTCCGCACCGTGTCATCAATACAAAGTCTCTCCTGGCCCGCTCGTCTAACTGCATGTCCATAGTAAGGAGATGATAATTTGCATGTTGTACCTCCCTATGTCGCACATATGCCCTTCACGGGTCATTGCCTTTGCCTCCATTGCTGTCCCAGTCATCCTCATCCCAAGTGTAGTCGTCAACATCCTCCTCAAAGCCTCCTCAAAGCCTGGATCCTTGTCATAATCATACTGAAACTCCTCGTATGCCAGAAGGACTCGACGTCGTAACCTCTCTGTAGCAAACTGCGACCCACGAAGTCCTTGGAGCTCCTCCAAGTCATCCACATGTCCCAGGAGCAGTTGAAAATCATCATCAGGGTCTCGGCGGGTCCCCCAAACGTCGCAGGCCCTGGATGATTCGTCACTGGCTCGATGGGTCTTTGTCAGCCCGCCAGGGGGCCGTGGGGGCCCTGGCGGGCCTGCAGTCTGACTACAGGGACCTGGCGGCCCTACAGGGCAGCGACAATATAATGGTCCGGAATTTTATTAGGAATCTTCAATATTTTTTAAAGAAACTTCTCTTCCTAATTTTTATAATTTCATATTCTTCCCCATTAATTTCTTTACCATCACCATTTCTAATTTCATATTCTTCCCCATTAATTTCTTTACCATCACCATTTCTTTCTTTACAAATTATTTTCCTATTGGCCCAAAGTGAAACCCAACAGCCCAACCCCATTCTTTCTTTTCTTTCTTTTCTTTCTGTTTTATTTCTTCATCTCTTCACAACCCAAGACCGCAAGCCCAACCATGAGCCATTATATTTTTCTCATTTAATTCTTTCCCCCTAACAAACACAGCCCTATAAGCTCAAGGCCACATTCCCTCTTATTTGGCCCAAGCTTCTACTCCTGTTAGTGGACCGGGCTCTTCTCTTCTAACCGATCAAATTCCTCAATGAAACCCAACAGCAGCTCGGTGCCCTCTTCGATCGCGAGAAAGCTAGATCCACGACGGATGAGAGCCAAATCCAAATCGATTCGAAGACCTTTTTTGCAGCGAAATTGGCTCGCCCTAATTACCTCCTCTACCTCTCTTTTCCTCTATTTAAGCACAATTAATTTTAAAGTTTTTTATACGAAAAACTATTTCTCTCTTCTTAAAAAAATTCTTTTTCTGTGAGTTTTGCTTTTCGGTTTAAGAATTTGTTCGGATTTTCTGGGATCTTCTTTGCGTGACTTCGGTGCACGGTAGATTCGAATTTTGCTAAATTTTCAGTTATTTAATTCTTGTCGAAAATTTTGTTGTTGATGATTCATGTGATGTATTAGAGGGATTTTTCCCTCATGGATTCAATCATGGCACCCTTTTTAGGGTTTCGACAACCCTTGCCATCGCCTTATTTCGTCCTTATTGTTTGGGGTTTGATTGCCATTAGGCTGCTTGAGGGAGGAGGGCTTGTTGTGGGGTTTGTTTTGTTTATTCTTGTCGACAGCTGACATCGTCGAGAGTTGTGTGGGTTCCTTTTTGCTGGCGGCCGCTTGGTTGTGGCTGGTTTTGGGAGTCTTGCCAAGAGTTTGGTTTTGTGGAATATTCGCTGGTTGCTCTGCAGTTTCCTTAGGCTTGCTGGTTTTTCTTGGGCTTAGATGTGGTCTTCACATGGTTCTTTTCGATTAGCCTTGGGCCTTTGCTATTAGATTCTGCAAGCTGTGGCTCGAGCCTTGTAACGCTATGTGTCCGGGTGCCGTCACATTTATACAATTATGTGCATGTCCTGCAATATCCCAGTGAAACAATGTAGAGCAGAGCAGAATT
Source organism: Scilla litardierei (assembly GCA_030789695.1). Classification (NCBI taxonomy): domain Eukaryota; kingdom Viridiplantae; phylum Streptophyta; class Magnoliopsida; order Asparagales; family Asparagaceae; genus Scilla; species Scilla litardierei. Next base: position 38,342,036 of record CM061138.1, read on the forward strand.
TAACTGAATTAAATTACTTGTTTCATTTCATGACCTTCAAATCAGGTTTACAAAGTTCAGTACAAGAAAATAAGGGTACAATCTCACTCTAAATCTGAAACATAAATAAATGGAAGAAACTATTAAGAATACTCACTGTCAATCGGCCTTCAAAACTCATCGTCCTGATCCGGAACCTCCGACTCATCGTACACAGGTGCCTCCATATATCCTTGTTCGTCACTTAGTGGAAACAATGAAAGTTGTACCACTGCTCAATAGAGTAGATTAAATATAACCAAGCAACAGTAATCGTATGGAACAAAAGAGATATGAAAGCGTGCATGTATAGTAGCTACTATACAAGAGAATACTAGTATAACATGATATTAATAGATATTGGAACCATAGATATAAATTTGTACTACTGCACTGCAGAAAATAACGCATGTCATGGACGTACTTCAACGATGTCAACTACAGGAGTAAAGTTGCTATTATTCAGTTAACCAATTCTAGGTCGTGACTTGACTGGAGACTATCTTGGACCTTGGGGCCCAACGCCGGGTCGAGTCTAGAGGTCAACTGTGGCAGTGACTCAGGATCCATAGATGAAAATCCTCATAGATACGGGCCGAAGCAGGGCTCCAATCTCTTCCGCACTCCCCCAATTATAAGTTTTTCCAAACTCCCAACGAGTCATGTGAGTTAACAGTTTAGTGTCATGTGCTCTATTCATGTCAGGTCATGTTGTCTAAATTTTCAGTTGTCTCTAGTTTTGCATGTCAACGATGTTGTGGTCAAGCATTGGCATGGTTCTCGGTAGTATCTCGGTTAATCACTATCTTGAAATTACACAGTTTAGGGGTTTCAGATAACAATGCAACTTCTAATTCATGTTTCAAACAAGAATACAGGCGTCAAGAGCCACTCCAATATCAGGCCAAGTATCACTTTTCCATGTATAACCCTTAAGTTTGTGCAATTCATAGAGATGACCACAATACGAATCATTGATTACTAGCTTCGGATCCCACATGAAACTTAACTTTTACATGTTCACGTGTGGAAGTTTGCAATTTTATCTTACTGATGTTACTTTTACTTCTATACACTAGCATATGAAATCAGGGAAATTGAATTTCAAAGCAAAATCAAGCTTTTTTACATAAGAACTAAACTGAAACAAAACCAAGCTTTTTTTACATAAGAACTAAACTGAAATAAAAGAATATAAAACTGAAAATATATTTCTTTTTATTTTCAGAATTAATTGAAACTTTGATTTTCTGAAAATATGGGTAGAAAAAAATATTAGTCTATGGATCAGATTTTGGGTATGTATATCATATTGTTGGGGGACCCGAGGCTACGGTAAAATCCACAGGGATTGTGGTCCGATCAGCAAGGCAACATGGCCAGAGACCAAAAACAACAAAGTAAGGAGCCCAAATCCCAAATAAATACACAGAAACCCAAAACAACAAGTAAGAAACACGCCAAACCCCAGAACAACCAAACCAAGCCGAACCCCAAATCAGTCCAAATCCACAAGCCGAGGCCCACGGGCAGTCATGGTAAGGAGCCAAAGCCTCAAATCAGCTCAAGCATATAAACTCGAGACCCCATAACAAGCAGGTAATGGAGCCAACCCCACAACAAAAATTCAAACATGGAATTAAACCCTAAATTGTTTCCCAAAATCATCATCTTCCCAAAAATCCCAACATTCATATAAATTAACGAACAATTTCCTCTCAGGATTTACGTATACTAAAAGAGAAATTAAATTGAAGCATGAGGAAAATAAGAATCTAACGTTCACCATAGAAGCCAAATCGGAAGTCCCAATAAATCCAAAATCAAATCGAACTAAATCGGAAGATTTTCGAGAGAAAACCAATTTTTTCACATGAAACAAAATCATAAATGATGGAAGTTAAGTAGAGAGATCAAACCGCGTGTGAGAATGAGAGATCGGGGCTGCCGACAGTGTGTAGGACTCGAAATAAATGGCTATCGACGAATTTTGAAACGATGTCGGTTGTTCACCGCGAGAGAGAGAACGAACGAGAAAAACGAGGCTCGGTTGCTGGGGCGGCTGGTGTGAGAAATGAGAGAGAGATAGGTCGTTGGGGCTGCAGGTGAAAGAAGATAGGTCGTTGGGGCTACAGGTGAAAGAAGATAGAGTGAGAGAGGGATAGAGAGTAGGTGAGGGTTTTAATAACTTGAGTTGGGTGTAGTTTGTTTAAAGGGAAGTGGGGGACAAGCTCACATGAGCCTGTTTTTGTTTCTTTTTCTTCTTTTTTAAAAAAATGTGTCGCTACAGGCATGCTTGGCCGTGACCTTCATGGGTGGTTTCCGGTTTTCCATTTTGGGTTTTGTTGCTGTGATGATTTGTATCTTTCTGGATTTAGCCCTTTGTTATTTTATTTGCTCTATAAGTTGTTGAAGGTTTACGGCTCGATTACTTTGAGTATACACATGTATGGGCTGAGCAACCCCTTCTAGGCAGGTAGATTGTAATCTATTAGGGTGCCAAAATATGAATCTGATCATATGTGTCAAATTTTTTAGTTTCCTTTTATTTATTTTTAAATCACTAGTTTTAAATTGTTTTTTTTGAATATTGTTAGTTTTAACACTAATTAAAACAAAGAATTGCCATTGAAATATGAACTTGGTTGTATCGCATGACTAGAATATTGAACTATTAATGTATCAACTAAATTGCGTTAGCTAACGACTATGCAACATGATCATGATATAACTGTTTATGACATGATACTTTTACCTGACATATGACATGCGACAACTAAAACATTGCATTCCTGCATAGCACTTTAGCTACGTAATTTAGGGACTTAAGATATGGACATTGCTTAAGATATGGACACTGCTTAAGATATGGACACTGCTGAAACTATTAACATAAAATCTAGAGAACTCCAGACAACGGTTATAGAACTTGACATGACACTTAACTAGAATTAGGACAATTGTACACCTGACACATGACTCACAGGGTTTTGGAAAACTTATAACTGAGAGAGTGCAGTAGTGATTGAAGTCGTGCTTTCGGTCTGTATCTGGGAGGATCCTCTTTTCCTGTTTCTTGTCTTAAGGATCCCGAGTCCTCCTGTTACTTGTTTTTGGACTCGGTCCGATGTCGCATCCCGTGGTCCAAGGTGGACTTCAGGTTGCACATCGTGCTCTTCATTATAAGTCACAACACAAAACTGTTAAAAGAAACCGTATACTATACTAAGTAGATCTCTTTACATGTTAGATCGTACATAGCTTGGTACTCCTCTGTATATAACTGTTCAGTTGCATGCCTGGTACATCCGACCTGTTAAATTAACTAAATGTTTAGTATAAATTTAATCTATTTTACTTAGTAGTGGTACAATTTCTGTTGTCTTCGCTAGGTGACGAACGTGTTTACGAGGAGTGCGAATTTCCAGTGGAGAACGCATGGTTTTAAGCTTCGGGATTAGTAAGGAGAGGATTATGTAGTTTTATCTTCGATTATTTCTTTATTTGAGTCAAAGAGTGATAGATTGTAGTTTTCTTTTCTGCACTGAACATTGTACTCTCGTTGAAGGTTGAATAAATAAGTATTTCAATTTTAGAACGTTTCATGTTTTATCTCGATATTGTTTTCACTAGTACCTGTAAGACATGCATATTATTTGAAACTGTAACGGCATCCGAGCCTGGGGCGTTACAGGCAGGGCCCTGGCTAGTCTACCGGGGCTGGTAGACGGCCCCGTCGCCTTCTTCTTTGTCGTCTGTCGCGTCCGCTAATACCTCACATGCATCGGAGAGTAATGCTTCAACGTATTATACTTTTACCTTTTCCTTCCTCCAAAGTTTCGTGTTTGCCTTTAGGTCTGGTTTTTCGATCAAATCTTAGTTCTTTGCCACTGTTAGATCTGAAATTTGTTGCATTAGGGTTTGCAAGATAGCCCCCAACCTTGTTTCCATCACCTCCGACACCCTCCGTCCTTCAATCGATGACCTAACCTCAGATCTGAAAGACGACAAGCCTTTTTCCAAATTGCTAATCGACTTCCTTAGATTCGATGCTTCACCATTGAGTCTGTCCTCCAAAAGTTCCACTTTTTTCTTTTCTTCCATCGTCATGGATCGTAGTGTTCTGATACAATTGATAGATTTTTTCTAGGATTTTGATGGATAAAAAGAGGACTTTTGAGGGAAAGATGAGATTTTCAGGGTAAAGGATGGATTTTTTTGGTTAGAAAAAGGGATTTCGGGGGAAAGATAATATTTTATTGATAATAAAATGGGATACAAAATAAAGTGAGTTCTTTTGAGAGAAACTCGCTCTCCCAAGCCACCTATTCGAGAGGGTGGTCGTGCTCTCCAACAAAGAGTGAAATCTCAACCTCTCACAAGTTTTCTTCTCAAGATTTGACACCACTCTCTAATTCAATAACCCATATATAAATACTAATCTGAAAATAACAAAATTACAGAAATAACCCTGAAGCTGAAAATTACAAAAAATAACTCTAGAAAACTAAAAATTACGAAAACATCCTTACAACTCCAAAATTCCAGATCTGCGATGTGGTCTCATCATCTCACGGACCAACGTAGAGAACCAATGTTTGTCTCACGTTTTAAAGTGCAAAAATCCAAGTTCTAGCTTAGGCATGGGTTGGCATTTACAACATGCTGTCATGGTGTCGGTGTATGATACTTGTTAGACCATGTATGGGAACCATAAAGAATTCCCTTGCTTAATAGTATACCTTAGTTAATTGCCACTCTGATTACTTGGTGGATTGAAGAATTTATTAAAGCTTGTTAAGCACATCCTTGCTCAAATTAGGGTCTATGTTCTAATAATCATCGGGGCTTGACAACCTGCAGGATGTTAGGTGTTTGTGCATGTAGACACCAAAAATATGTATACCTTGACATATAGACAGTAACACATTTACACTCATCGATTATCATTGATAATATTGATATGAGGTCACATACGCCCCACCATTGGAGTGTGGCTTACACCCTAATCCTATGTTTCATTGGTGTCTGTAGGTCATGTGTGACAATTCTGTAGGCAATATGCCCCCACTCCCATTGTTATCCAAGGCTTTATTTGCTTTTGACATGGTTACTTAATGTCAGTGCACCGTTACTATTACTTCCCTTGGTCAATATGGATCTATATGTCTTGACACAGCAACATGCCTATGTCATGGCAATCCAAGGAGAAGAGCACCACTCTCTTCCGGGACTATCTATAAGGATTTCGAACCACCTAGACTGACTCGTACCTGAGTTGGATTTCTGGATTTCTGGATTCAGGTGAGGTCAAAACTGGTCAACTTGTATTCGGATCGACCTGCGTGACCCGAATAAAATCTGTATCGAGTATGAGTTCGGTACCCTTACATGAATTGATCTTAATCCATCCCGGGATGAGAGAAAGTGAGGGGAGGGCAGCAATGATGACGAGCGTCCATGAGGAGTTGCGGTCGCTAGCGATGAGCAACAACGAACAATGGGAACTGGTGATGGGATGATAAGAGATTAAGTAATGGCATGACAACGAGGTGTCAGGGCGGTGATGAGCGACAACGATGAGGACGGTGATGAGTGATGATGACAAGAAAAAGTGAGCGGGAGTTTGAAGATTGGTGGCATTAGGAGCTATGAGGGGCGGTGATGATGATGACAACATGGGCGGCGACGAGTCAATGAGGGCATCAACAAGGGCGATGATGAGTGAAAATAAAAATCCCCATAGAAAAGCAGGCTTAAAAAGCTAAATTTAATAAATGGGGCTACTTTTGGCATGTCTTTGATACGACTAGGGCTTTTTGTGGGGATTAAAGGTAGGGTTTTTATGGCTTGTGGACTACTAATCTAGGGTTTAATAGCGAAGAGCAGATCTGAAACTAATATTTAATTGCTGGAAAAATAGATCTAGGGCTAAAAACAATTAACTAGCAACTAGGGAATAATCTAGAGCAACTAGGAATAAAATTACCTTGATCAATTCTTCGATAAAAGCCACCCTAGGGCCGGCCGGCCCCTTTATTGGGGGATGTGTTAATAATTGTCTAATTACCCTCTTGCCCTCCCCACTTGTGAGTAATCACAAGTTTGGGACCGGGTCCGAGTTGGACCCAAGTCGTCGCCTCCGATGGTAGACCCGCATCCCTTGAGCCGGTCCCCCATCCTGCCTAGCCGCCGCACCCTGCTGAGCCGCATCATTACTCCCCCCCAAAAGTGCCACCTTGTCCTCAAGGTGGAAATCCGGAAACTGGTCGCGGATCACTGAAGCAGCCTCCCAAGTAGCATCGTAGTCGGGTAGGCCCCGCCAACGAATCCTCACCTCCTGAACCCCGCCTGCGGTCTGCCGGATCCCTGTCAACTCCTGAGGCTCCAGGAGCACCTCCATGTCATCTGTCAGAGTGGGTGGGAGAGTGGGTGACAGAGTATGATTTCCGATGGCTCGTCGCAACTGTGAAATGTGGAACACCGGGTGAATGGTCGAAGTGGTGGGCAACTGCAGTCTATAGGCCACCTTCCCGATCTGAGCGGTCACCTCGAAAGGTCCATAGTAACGGGCCGCTAGCTTCTCATTGCTCCTACGAGCCAAGGTCCTCTGCCGGTAAGGTCGAAGCTTCAGGTACACGCGGTCCCCAACCTCAAAATGCTCATCTCGCCGGTGTGCATCTGCCTTGGTCTGCATGATCTGCTGGGCCCTCAACAAGTGTTTATTCAACTCCTCCAGGTACTTATCCCGCTCAGTCAAGTGCTCCTCTACCTGGGACACCGGCGTGGCACCTCTGCTGTAATGTATCAACTGTGGAGGGTCTCGGCCATAGAGGATCCGGAATGGGGTGCTCTGTGCTGCCGAATGGTACGAGGTGTTGTACCAATATTCGGCCCATGCCAACCACCTGGCCCACTGTCTCGGTGACTCGGACGCGAAGCACCTCAGGTATGTCTCCACACTCCTATTCACCACCTCCGTCTGTCCATCTGTCTACGGGTGATAGGCCGTGCTCCTCCGTAACTTGGTCCCCCTGCACCTTAAATAACTCCTTCCAAAAGCTGCTGATGAAAACTTTGTCCCGATCTGAAACTATGGAGCCCGGAAACCCGTGCAGGCAAATCACCTCCCTCATAAACGCTGCTGCCACCGTAACTGCAGTGTATGGGTGTCTGAGAGGTATAAAGTGGGCGTACTTGCTTAGCCGATCGACCACCACTAATATGGAACTGTACCCCTCTGATCGCGGCAACCCCTCAATGAAATCCATACTGATATCCTCCCATACTCGCTCTGGCAAAGCTAATGGCTGTAAAAGTCCCGCTGGTGCCATTGCCAAATATTTGTGACGCTGGCACACGTCACATACTGCTATCCGCTGGGCAATGTCTTTCTTCATCCCAGGCCAGTATAACTCCCTCGCCATCCGCCGGTAAGTCTGCTGTACCCCGGAGTGCCCCCCGATGGCGCTGCCGTGGAACTCCTGAAAGATCATGGGAATGTGGGCGGACCCCCTGGGAATCACCAGCCGGCCGTGGTATAGCAACCTCTGTCCCTCCATGCTGTAACCCTGAAAGTCCGAGGACCCCTGCTGCAGTGCCTCACGGATCCTCGTCAAATCTGCATCAGCCTCTATCTCTCTACTCAAGGGCTCCCAATCCAAGAGGACGGGTGCTGATATGGCCGCGACCTCTGCAACCTCCTCGCGACGCGACAGGGCGTCAGCCGCCTTGTTCTCCAGGCCTGGGCGGTACTGTATCTCGAATGTAAAATGCACCAGCTTGGAGAGCCACCTCTGATGCTCCTCGGTGACCATACGCTGCTCTAATAAGTACTTCAAACTCCGCTGGTCGGTCCGCACTATGAACTTCCTACCCAACAGGTAGGGCCGCCACTTCTGAATAGCTAGTACAATCGCCATCAGCTCCCTCTCATAAACTGACTTCAGCCTCGCCTGTGCTGACAGGGTCTGGCTAAAGAAAGCAATCGGCCTCTGGTCCTGCATCAATACTGCCCCCAGGCCATACCCTGATGCGTCGGTGTCTATCACAAAAGGTCTGCTGAAATCTGGGAGCCCCAAAACTGGCACCAACGTCATCGCCTGCTTCAGGGCCTCAAAAGCCCTGGTAGCCTCCTCGCTCCAGTGGAAGTTATCCTTCTTCAGTTGCTCGGTGAGAGGCCAAGCAATCGTGCTATATCCCTGGACAAACTTCCTGTAATACCCCGTCAAGCCCAAGAAGCCGCGCAGACCCCGTAAGGTGGAGGGTACATGCCAATCTAACATGGCTGCAATCTTGGTCCTGTCGGCTGCAACTCCCTCTGCTGACACCACGTGGCCTAAGTACTCCACCTGTGGCTGGCCGAACAGACACTTCTTCTTATTCGCACAGAGCTGCTGCTCCTGTAGCTCATGCAATACTGCTCGCAGATGCCCCATGTGCTCCTCCATACTGCGGCTGTACACCAGTATGTCATCAAAGAAGACCAACACAAACCTCCTTAGAAAAGGTCGGAAGACCTTATTCATCAAAGCCTGGAATGTCACCGGTGCATTCGTCAAGCCGAACGGCATGACTAGGAACTCATAATGCCCCTCGTGAGTCCTAAACGCTGTCTTTGGCACGTCGGCCGCCCTCATCCGTATCTGGTGGTAACCCGACTTCCGATCAATTTTGGAAAAATAAGCTGCCCTGTGGAGTTCATCCAATAGCTCATCAATCACGGGGATAGGGAATTTATCTGCCACTGTTTCCTTATTGAGGGCCCTGTAATCCACGCAGAACCTCCAGCTGCCATCCTTCTTCACCAACAGTACCGGGCTAGAAAAAGGGCTAGTGCTCGGTTGGATCACCCATGCCTGCAGCATCTCCTCCACCAACCGCTCTATCTCATCCTTCTGTACCTGGGGGTACCTGTAAGGCCGCACACTAATGGGAGACACGCCCTCTCTCAAAACGATGGCATGCTCATGGTCTCTGTGTGGTGGCAGCCCCTGCGGTGTCTGGAAGACCTCCTCAAACTGTGCCAACAGCTGCTCGACCTCCGGTGCTACTGTCTGTGGGGTGTCCTCACTCTGTACCGACGCTGTCACTGCCTGTAGCTCCACCAAGTATCCCCCTCCCGCGGTGTGGATAGCCCTGGACATGGCCTTGTAAGACACCAGGGAACGACAGAGACTGGGGTCCCCCTGTAACACCACTGTCCTCCCCCGTGCTGATACTCCATCCTCAACAGCTTCCAGTTAGTCGTGGTCTCCCCGAGGGTCTGTAACCACTTCATCCCCAGGATGACATCTGTACTTCCTAGCTCCAAGGGCAGGAAATCGGCGACGATCTGCTCCCCCTGAACCGCCACAACCACTCCACGGCAGACACCAGTGCTATGTGTCACCTGTCCCGTGCCGAGCATCACTCCATACCGCCCAGTGCCACTCATCTGCAAACCCTGTGCCTCCGCCAGTCTGCTGGAGATGAAGTTGTGGGTGGCCCCACTGTCGATCAAAACTATCACCTCCTGGCTACCCACATGTCCCACCAATTTCATGGTGTGGTTCGGCGTGAACCCCACCACGGAATTGAGGGACACCTCTGCAAGGTCTAAGTGCTGGTGCTCCATCTCCTCCTCATCCTCTCCTGCCTCTAGGGTGATAACCTCGTCCTCTCCCTCCTCATCGCCAGCTATCAGTATCTGGAGAGTCCGAGCGGCGCATCGGTGTCCGTGGGTGAACTTCTCATCACATCTGAAGCACAGCCCCTTCAACCGCTTCTCCCGTATCTCCGCATCTGTCATCCTCCGCACCTGCCCCCCACCGCGGGGCCCCTGCCTCCTGTCAGTACCGCTCCCAGCTGCGGCGGTCACCCCCTGGCCCGGGGTGGTCCCTGTAGTAGGTGCTGTCCTCTGCCCTGCAGTAGCCGCCTGACTTCTGAATGTGGCACCTCCCTACGCCCCGCGAGCCCTCCGCTCTGTCTTCTGGTGATCCTCTACCTTCCTGGCCAGTGTCATCATCCCACGCAAACCCACGGGCTCAAACTGTCTCAGCCCCGACCGCACCGTGGGCTTCAGCCCCTTCATGAAACAACCCTCCAGGGACTCCTCAGAGACTCTCCGAACTCGGTGGCAGAGCGACTCGAACTTCTTGATGTAATCACCCACGCTCCCCTCCTGCTTCAGCGAGTACAGTCTCTCGAACACGCTGCCAGCCGGACCGCCTCCAAACCGCTCTGTCAAGAGTGTCGTAAACTCAGCCCAGGTCTAAAAAGGCTGCTGCTGATCGGTCCAACGGAACCAGCCCAACGCCTCTCCCTCCAGACAGACCCCTATCGCCCGTAGCCAATCCTCCCCTGGGACAGCGGACACCTCCAAGTACCTCTCCACCCGGTAAAGCCAGTCGTCTGGGTCTCCTCCCTCAAAAACAGGCACCTCCAGCTTCCTCAGACGCCTCTCGCCAGCGAATCCACCTCTCTCCTGCGGCTGGAAACCTCCCATGTGCTGGTATCCCTGTCGCCTGTCCGGAACATAAGCCTCAGCCCGCTCACGGTAGCCTCCCCCTGTTCCATGCCCCTGCCAGTCTCCCGGAGGGTGCCCAAACTCCGCCTGATGGCCTCCTGGGGGGTCCTGGTACGCTCTCCAGTCTCCTGTAACTCCCCCAAAGGGTGGGGGCTGAGTCGATGGCCCCCCTGTGATCTGGTGGTGGGTCTGCTGGAATCCTCCGCCCGGTCCTCCAAAGGGCTGAATGCCCCCAAACTGAACTCCACGGACCTCGGGCGGGCCCCCCGGAGGTCGAAAAGTCGTCGAAAAAGGCTGTCGGGCCTCCTGGGGGGTCGGCTGCCCCCCGGGGTCCGGCGGGCCTCGGAACCCTCCCTGGGGGTCGGCCGAGGCCCCCCAGGCTGCCGCCGGGGGCAGCCGGCCCTGAAAATGGGCCGGCGGGCCCCAGGCGGCAGCGCCTGGGCCCGTCGAGGCCGCAGGAGGGGCCGGCGGGTGCGGCCGCCCCTCCCAGGGCTCTGGCGGCCCCCCGCCGCCCCTCTGGGGGTTCGCCGGCCCCCCAGAGGCCCCTGGGGGTCGGCGGCCACCCCACAGGCTGCCGGCCTGCTGGGGTGCTTCCTCCGGCCCCCTTGTCGTCGTGGCGCGGCGGTGCGTGATCTTGGGGAGTCCTCCACGCGTTTTCTCCTTGTTCGAAGCCCCCGTCTTCCTCTAGATCAGGTTCATCTTCAAAAAAAATTGTCTTTTTCCCTTTGTCCTTTGCCAAAGGTGGCTCCTTTTTGCTTGGATCCGCCTTTGGCACAAGATGAGCGGTCAACGCCGCTATAGCCTCCGTCAATTCCGATAGTTTCCCCTCCGTTTTTGCTTGATTTTCTTTCATCTTGGCCTCCGTTTGTGCTTGATTTTCCTTCATCTTGGCCTCCGTTTTCTCTTGATTTTCTTTCATCTCCTTCCGGATCTCCGCGGCCATCTCCGCATCTTCTTTCCTTAGATCGATGAAACCCTTACTGATTTGGGCTTCAATCCTCTCAACTTTTCCTTCCAAGACTTCAATCCGCTCCGTTGCTCGCGTGTTCGCCATGGATCAACCGCTCTGATACCAATTTGATACGACTAGGGCTTTTTGTGGGGATTAAAGGTAGGGTTTTATGGCTTGTGGACTACTAATCTAGGGTTTAATAGCGAAGAACAGATCTGAAACTAATATTTAATTGCTGGAAAAATAGATCTAGGGCTAAAAACAATTAACTAGCAACTGGGGAATAATCTAGAGCAACTAGGAATAAAATTACCTTGATCAATTCTTCGATAAAAGTCACCCTAGGGCCGGCCGGCCCCTTTATTGGGGGAGGGGTTAATAATTGTCTAATTACCCTCTTGCCCTCCCCACTTGTGAGTAATCACAAGTTTGGGACCGGGTCCGAGTTGGACCCAACTCGTTGCCTCCGATGGTAAACCCGCATCCCTTGAGCCGGTCCCCCATCATGCCTAGCCGCCGCACCCTGCTGAGTCGCATTAGTCTTGCACAGACTGCCCTCTTTTGCAAGCAAAAACAGCCCACTATTTTTTGGGACCGCTTTCGTCTGAGCCAAGCAATCCATGGCCACTGTTGCTTAAGTGACTGCATACTTTTAACTGCTTTTTAGAACATTGGCTCTCACTTCCCTTGTGGCACATGGCTCCACAACAGTGCATGTTTACAACATTGCTATTTGGTGTGAATGAACCTACACCTTCATTTTCATTGGTACAACACCATGTTTAAATATGAGGGCATATGTGCTATCCTATTAATGTATTAAATATTGGCTGATATGGTTGATATATCATTTTTGGAGCTTAAACGAAACGATATGATGGATATGTTATGGCAAAAATGGTTTGAATGTTTTTTGAGCTCATATCACCCATACGGCCCATTTTTGTTATTTGATGTAATTTACTGATAAAAACACATTGGTAATCCTAAATGTTATACTTAAAACTACTTAGAGAACTCGTTCCTCCTAAGTTAAACTCTTATTTAATGATACGATATAAACTGAGAGGGAAGAAACAAAGACAGAAGCTTGATGATGACTACTTAACATATCGATTATGGTTATTAATGTAGAGAATATTGACATGACCCGTAACGGGGTTTTCACATCCTTCAAGAAATTTTCTATAACTTGTACTTTCCTTTAACTAGTTGCATAAGAAATAGATACATTAAATGTTGATCCAATTCTTTCTGCTGAATTGCTTTGCTTCTTATGCCATTGATGCTATCCTTACCTTTGACATTGTTTGCTACTTCTTTCCGATGCTTCGTATGCTTCTTCTTAGCATCGTTGTTGATACTTGCCGTTCTTGCTTATCACTATGACTCTTTACTTCTTTCAATCGTTGTTTAATTTACCGTAACGAAAACAAATATTATCGGTATTAGTTGCGATAGTTGTAGCAGTAACGGACAAAGGTAGTCGCAGATTTTATTATTGGATATAGGAGATAACTAAAGAAGTATTAGTGAATATGAAAGAAATAGATGAAGCTTTGTTACAGTTCACACAGTTCTGCATATTACTGGATGAGATTAAAAAGCATGTGTAGTTTTGTAACTGTTTGTTATGCATATGTTAAGACTTACATTATTTTAAAAGTTGAAACTACAATATTTTCTAGTGGTTTGTGATGCTTATTATGGTTCACACAGTTTTACATATTGCATGAATAAGATTGAGCTGCTAAATTTTTTTAGCGATTTATGATGCTTATGTCATGGCTCACATTATTTTGCATATTTGTAGGCGATTTAAGATCATATAATGTTTTATACTGATTTGCGATGTAAATATCATGGCGCGTTCTATTTAGAATGTTGAATGACACTTTAAACACTTGATGGTTTCCAGCGCTTCATGAACATTTTATACTTTTAATATTATATGATTTATCACTTTGTACAAAAATGTTCATCTTAGTGATATTTGACCTGTTCATTATATTTTGATGGCATTGATATCTAAGATTTTATTACTACGTTTTAGTTATTAGGATTTATATGTAATGACTGATATGCACACCGTGATACTAATATGTATTCCCGATATATCCTCTGATATCTTATATCCTATGCTGGTTTATATATCTAATACTTAAAACCTTGCATTCTCTTGGCAGTGTAAATTATACAAAAATTAATCTCATGATTATTATGTATTACTATTAGACTAAACAACAGAGCAGGTGCGAAAAGGAGAAGTGATAAGGCAGTTACAAAGGTTGGTATGATAAGGGAGTTACAATAACTTTCCTGCCAATACCATCACGACATGTGCCACCTACCTCATAGTATTCTTTATAGATTGGAGTATCTGCCTACCGTGTGATAACGACGAAAGAAAGACAATAGGAGGAAACAAAGACAATAACCTAATGAAACAACAGAGAACATATGGTAATAGAATAGTAACAACAACGAAGAGTCCAAGAGATGCCAAGATCTATTCTGAATGTCATACGCCAAATTCATATCAGCTTGAAAAATACATTGGATGGCGGATATCGTGGAAATGTTAGGGGTATTTGCCAAATATCGGGTGTCATATCGGATGCTAAAATATGTATAATATACATATATATGTCTAACTATATATGCATAATAATAATAATCATCATCATCATCCTAGCCTGCATCCCAATCCTAGCATTCATCCCAAAAATTGGGGTTGGTAACTATAAATGAATAATATGAACTCATATAAAGCATGTTTAGATTTTAGAGTATACTTACCTCAATAAGCCGCAATAGACCAAAATTCATAATTGCAAAAACCATTCCAAGTTCTTCAAAAAATGAAAACATGAAGCCAACATGTGTCATACCTCCAAAATGTAATAATCGAGTAGAGACAAGATACAAATTAAAATAAAATTTACCTCATACTTGCACTGCTTCCTTGTTGAATTCCCATACTTAAAGCGTAAATGAGAGGCAAACCCAGAGAGGTTGAGAGTGAGAGTGATCATGAGAGACAAGCGGTGCGCTGACAGCTCGAGGGGGGTCGGAAGAGAGCGGAGAGTGACTGACCTAGAGAGACAGAGAACAGAAAGATGAAAAAAGATTGGAAGTAAGCACGTGATGGAGATAATCATGGTGAGAACGATTGTAAGGACAATGTGAGGGAATGATGTGCCAAGAATGATGATGCTATCAACATTGAAAACGAAAACAGAAGAATGAAAATGAGAGGATGGACACGATGTTGATGGAGTACTGTTCTAAACGATGAGAGAAGAATAGAAACGTATAGCTCTAATTCCTTGTATGGTCCCTTTATAGTTTGGATTTGGGTATCGGGTTCAAGTTGGATTTGCTTCAAATCCAATTGCTTAAAGATTTTAAAAAATATCGACCGACTTTCAAACATCCATTATATCTGCCAAAATATCAGGTAGCAACCAACATTGAGCCGACATCATGAAGAAATGCTATATGCATTTAAAATTTAAGGTGTGTGGCAGTGGGGATTAAAACCCAACATTTCAGCCGATATTTTGAAAATATTAACATCATTTAGAACACTGGTCAAGACACCTCTTCCTCGCTTCATTTCCAACAAGGTGATGTCACTAGGCCTTTGGGCTTAGCGACTCTGACACCTCTTGCTTCATATCTGCATATCACCGTATGAAAAAACGTCATCATATATGCATTTGGCCTCTCTCTCTCTCTCTCTCTCTCTCTCTCTCTCTCTCTCTGTGTGTGTGTGTGTGTGTGTGTGTGTGTGTGTGTGTGTGTGTGTTGGGGGATTCATAAATGTAATAACTAGGAGTATGAGAGATTAGCCTATTATCTCGGAAGCATGTTAACCCATCATTGTATAAATATACAGTGATAGTGTGATTGTCACTAATGAATAAAGTCGACCCTCCATGACTAGTAGTATCCGCTATAGTCTATTGTGATCGGTTGGCATACCCTGCTCATGGAGACTAGCTTGTACTTGCTCTTTTTTAGGTTTCCTCCCCTGCAGTCACAATTCAACGTCATCTATACCAAACACGCATACTATACTCCTCCTGAATGACAGGTCAGCTTTCGGTGATCTGTGCATTCACCATGCCATACAATGGATATTTCCACAAGCAGTGTTCATTTAGTTTAGAACATTCCTGGCTGCCATTGCTGTTAGTATTCACATGGCTGAATGTCTGAGCTTTAGTCATCAGACGCGAGGAACATCTAATATGCCATATGACATCTAAGGCTTCTAGGTCTGGACTTGTGGTTACCTGTCTTCTGCCAGATCACTACAATAGCGTACACGAATAAAAGATTCAATTATGTGTCTGGAAAATTTACACACTGTGTTTTTTGCTGATCATTGCCGTTAATGTTTTGATATTGAAGTTTTAATTTGAGAAGATATTCAAATCACTTGCTTGCTCCATCCTTCTGTTTGTGCAGGGAAATGAGTTGCAAATACGGCCAGCTGACCTTTATCTCCGTGAAGAGGAAGAGATGAATTTCTATGAAATAATACTCCGTGCCAGACAGAGGAAAGAGATTGTTATTGGGTATCGCCTTACAAATGCAGATCGGGCTGTTATCAACCCACCAAACAAAGATGCTCGGAGAAAGTGGTCATTTAAGGACGTCTTTGTTGTCATTGCAGAGAAGGAATGAGCTGAATTTGGTTTAGCTTGTTCCTTGCCGTTAAAGCCGGGAGGAAACTCGCATATCACTCCGAACCAATTAATTGAATTGGAGTGAGATACGCTCGTTATGTTTCAAGGGAAATGGCAGAGGCAGTTTCAGGGCGTAACGTTTCAATTATCCTTCGCTGCAGAGGCAGTGCATGAAGTTTCACTCATCCGTCTTTCCAAAAGGGCTTTACTGCCTGATGCATGCTTATTGACCAAAATCTGTAGATAGAGGCACAGGTGATAGAGTTTCATGTGCGAAATTTTGTGTTTGTTTATGAATAAATAGCTTATGACTAGACATGTATATTGAACAATCTTTACTTCTTGAACAGGAACTAATTGTAATGCCCTATGAGAATTACAGAATGTGACCTCATTGTGGGGTCAATATCAACGAATGGGCAGAATAAAAGCCTCAGTTTTGCAAAATTTCTTCAAATTCATTTATTTAGTCTTGATTTTCAGCTTTGAAAGTTGATTGCCAAGGCAACACGGTTCCAAGTTCCCATTTCCTACAACTGGTTCGTATCAGTTGCCAGTTACATCTTGATGAGGATATATGTAGGGTTTTTCTCTCTCTCTCGGTTACAAGTGGCTCCTCGTTCTTTGATAATATCGTGTGATGGCTTTAATTTGTTCGAGGGATCTTACTGTGAATAGTGATGGTATTTAATCCCCTACATTGAATGAATGCGAAACAAATAGAAGCACAAATAAGTTTCACGGCATTCAGGTAAGTTAATGTAAGGGCCCGCCTAAACAAACTGTTTTAGTAATTTCAACAAGTGGTGAAATGAATCATATATCCAAATTTTAGAGATGAAAAGAGATGGATCCCCGACTTCCTAATGACTGTTTGACATCTCATGATGTTATCAAACTAGGAAATTTTATCGTATGCATGCCAAAACCGAGACTTGGGATTCTATGGCATTCACTATCCAGGATCTCGTTGGACTAGAAACGTGACTGAATCAACTCTCTTACCGATGATTTAATGTATATTGGGAATGAAATAAAGTTTGAGCAAGTTAAGAGGATAAAAGCTAACAACTTATTTGAAGCTCATAGACAATCTCCACCTGTTATTTAGGGTTTAAGCAGGCAATCAATAATTACATTTCCTCTTGCCTTCATCCTCATGTAACTTTTATCAGTAACTCAAAAGTTTTTGAATTTCCATCGAAATGAAAAGGTGTGACAAAAACAGAAGGAAAGATTATGACCTTCACTGGACTACAAATACCGAAATTCCAAGTCATATGCCTCCCAGAGGTCTAAATTCTAGTTTGCCTGACCAGATGCTTCAGTGGGCAATCCCTCGGTGTCATCAGCATCGGTAGGCTGAGATTCATGCTTTGCTGCTGCCTTAAGTACCCGATCTTGAACTGCCGTTGATGAAGGTGACGTTGGCAACCCGATCTTGCTTGGCTCTAATTTGCCAGCAGCCCAAGAAACGGCTTGAGCTCCTATACTAACTGGAGTTAGCAGTAACCTGACACAAGAAAAGGAACAAGTCATCTTATCTTGTCATATCACAATTGAAACGAAATTTTATGTTTTAGCGACCCCTATGAACCGACAAGTAACATATCAATAACCCGGAATTGATGTGGAGAGAGCTTGGTCCTTCCACTTCTTTCAGGATCACTTTTAAGTTTGTGTTCAACGTCCGAACGATGATGGGGGATAAAAAGAACATTTGGACGATTTATCGCTGCCATTAGTAATCCGAAATGATACATAGTATCAGAATGTGGAGTAGTACTACCCTATGAATTTTATGACATCGGCAAGGACCCATCTTGTTTTAATTAAATGTTCCTGCTTCATTAGTATCTAACCATAGGGAAACCCATCTACTTCAAATAGAATCTAACTGTAAGGGAAACCCTCCACTTATGGGTGATGAGAAAACCATGAGATACTTTGAAAAGTAATAACATCTTACTATAGACCATTTTTGTTTATACACATGGGACTACATTTCACTTGGGTCCAAATAAGAAGCAAGATGTGGAAACATGATAATACTCACAAACACTGCTAATTTTCCTATCTCGGTAAGGTATAATGTTTGTTACTTTTTTTTTTATTTGTAGCATTAATACCCATTCTCTGCTACCACCCGTTAAAATGTCCCAGCAGATTTATCTGGAAATCCTTGTGCTCTTCTTGAATTGTCAGTACAAGATACAAGTAGGTAAAACGGCATACCTCACATCTTGCTTGAAATCATCTGAGTCCTCATACGAGGCAAACCTTCGGTAAAGAGTCTAGCAAACAAAAAGAACAGAAACAAAAATAAAGGTTAGGAAGAACGATGGTTGGAGAAATGCTGTTATTCAAGTAAATATATTCCCTTGCTTTTTTTAATAAGAGGTTCCGTGTTTCGTAGAATTGACCTACAAAAAGAAATTTCTAGGTTTTTACTCATATGAACATGTTTCTTTCTACTTGTTTTTTGTTTATTATCATCCACAACCTTTGTAGAACTACCGGTACTGCTCAGACGGATTGAAAAAAGGTGCATCACACAATGCCTACACGAACCGCATAACTGATGCAGAAAGTACATTTATTGTACAAAAGATGTAAAGTTTGCTTAATAACGATTATATCGTTAGACTACTTGCAGAGAGTGCACTATGTTAGAAATTTTATAAATTATTTCATATATTAAGTCTATGTGAAGTGCCCAATTTAGAAATGCTTTGAAATTGTTTAGTTTACTTAATAGGGTTATGATGTCATTATTGAGGTTGTTATGGTTGCTTCATTGTGAATGTAAAGATATCATCAGCATAGTTGATTCTAGAATTATGTTTAAATGTCTGGAGATGACAGTGAACAATGCATTATATATAATGATGCCAGGTATAGCAACAACTAGCATTTGCTGCTCAAATGAATGTATTGTTTATATGATCTTTAGCTATATTAGCATGTTCATTGCAGTAGTTCTTTTTACTTAAAATAAGATGTGGACTTGATATGCTTTTAGATTAACCGTTACATAGCCGAGATCAAATATATTACATATTTAATCAGCAACTTCCACAATATTCAGGCATATGTATTTGACTCTGAGCAAAATACTCACATGTCAGTCTAACAACATGGGCAGATAAAGCCCTTTGTTCAAACAAAACATTAAATTTTGTATGTTGCTCATGTGATTACATGCGATAGTTCCAACAGATGAAAAATAGAAGGATGCAATTAAGTGCAACTTCCACAATATTGATGCATATGTATTTGACTCTGAGCAAAATACTCCCATGTCAGTCAAACAACATAGGCAGATAAAGCCTTTTGTTCAAACAAAACATTAAATTTTGCATGTTGCTCATGTGATTACATGAGACAGTTCCAACAGATGAAAAATAGAAGGATGCAATTAAGTGCACGTGTGTGCAGATAGAGGAAAGGGATATGAATGTTTGAATATACAAATTAGTAATTACAAGTCTAACTGGAGGTTTTAGACAAGAAAAGAGATGAATACATCTTCAAGAATAACTGGTGATTGGAAGATCAAGTAGATTTTCCAGTCCAATAAACTTATTATAATGTAGTTTCTGGCTACATATATTTCTGAAGTCATGGTAAAAAGACAGCATGATTGAGGATCAACTACCTGCCCTAGGCCGAAAATGCCGATCAGTTGCAGAGTTTTCTCCCATTCTGCAGATAAAAACATCAGAGGTTATTTTCCACAAGAAAAAATGGGGTTTTTATTTACTTATCATTGTTTTCAGATGATTAAAATTTTGGCTTAAAATGGGTTGTGCATGTCAACTTACAAAACTGTAGAACTGCTTTGATGTTCATAAATTGGATGTTCAACTAGTTGAATTAGTCCTTTGTATTACAAGGCCTTTACATCCCAAAATCACTAATTACATCTTCCCTACTGAAAATGTGTTACCAATTTTTCATAATATTATAGGTGGGTGACTGAAGCCATCATCATGGCTAAAGCTGCCATTCTGAAACTACAGCAACAAGTTGAGTATTAAATTATTAACAATGCTCAGCTTAGCCACGACTTTTATATCAAAATAATAATGAAAGAAAACAATGCTCAGTAGATCACTTGGCATCTTGAAAGTCGACAGACATGCTCATGTTCTAGAAAACATCAGCAACATAACTCTATATCATGTATGTTACGAAGAATTAGTATGTTACTGGTAATAACATGACTGTTCGCAACCAACCAAAGCAGTTTTGCCACACACAAAAAAAACTATACAAAATAAACAGGTTATACGTAGCCTGGTTATGATGTTCACCAATGCTCCCCACTGTCAGAGCATTATGGTAATGTAGGAAGGACATGGACTAAGTGTAGGATAGTTAAGGGAACTTATTATCTTGTTAACATATGCAAAGTTCTAGCTGATTTACAATGAGCAAGATCAAATAGCTTCTCTCCCATGATTTTAACCAGAATTTATCATTGTTGTTTACTCACCGAATAATGCATAACAAGCCGCAAGTAATCCCTGCCCATAAGCACAAAAAAATTAATTATACTAAAACTGAAAGGGTCCCAATAGATAAACCACAACAAAAACAGTTCCTTGAATATCTGTAAATAGACCATCTTAGAG
Source organism: Scilla litardierei (assembly GCA_030789695.1). Lineage (NCBI taxonomy): Eukaryota > Viridiplantae > Streptophyta > Magnoliopsida > Asparagales > Asparagaceae > Scilla > Scilla litardierei. Next base: position 38,362,847 of record CM061138.1, read on the forward strand.
AAGTCCCACCAATTTCCACAAAAGGGAAGTAGGAGCCTGTCATCTTACCAGACCATAACCAATGACGAGTGCTGGGGTTGGTTTTATTTCTTGAATAATCGCCTCAGCTTCCTGCATATAATTTTAAGGATGCAATATTTTATTAAACTTCCCTTGGTCAAGCACTACAAATAACTTAAATAGTACTCTCAGGAAGAATCAATAGCATCTTTTTTGCAATAATTGGAAAAGAACATATTTAGTTGGCATCCGTCAATATCAGTGCCTACATATGTCAAGACTACGATTTTTGTTTGCATGTGAAATTTAAATAAATGGTTTATATAGTTCTCGTGTTAAACACTATATTATGTTGTCTGCAATGGATTGCATATTACTGAAATGGGCAAACCAGCCATGATTGCTTTCAACATAATGTGCCCTTGGTGATGTCTTTTCTCCTAGATAGCATTGCCACTTCAACCATAAGACCGTGTTGTGTCGGATATGTGTCGGGCATCCAAATCAAACACAATACTTCTATTTTGAGGGTACTTTTCAGAATTTGCTTAGTGCCAACATGTCACGTAATGTCGTGTCTTTCACTGTGTCGGCATGTCCATGTCCGTGCAACATAGCTTTTCGTGCATGGACATGGGCATATGAATATTACCACATGAGGAGACTACAAGAAAGACATTAGTTCACGTCAGAGATATCACATTGTCTCAAGGCTAACACAGGATATAAGCCAGAATTACCTCATTCAATACAGTCAAAGCAGTTTCAGGTTTGAGCTCTTTAACAGGCAGACCCTTTCTAACCCACGATTTGTATCCTCCTTCGACCAAGTATGCATTCTATAAGCAAGGATGCAGTGTAAAACAAGTATAAACAAAAGGGACAAGCAAATTATTGATATCAGAACCGTTTTTGACCTTGACACCAAGTTTCTTCAAGGACCTTGCAATGGCTTTAGACCGAGCACCAGTATCATCCATGACAATGACCTTAGACTCATTCTGTATAAAAAGCAAGAGTACCAGTCATTATCTTGGGACAAATGATTAGTTTTAAATTTACTCAATAGTACTGATACAACTTACTTTAACAAGTTTTAAGTTTCGGATAACAACTGCAATTAAGGCTTCTTCAATGCTTTTCCCACCTTTTAACTGTGTTCTCATTGAACCATCAAGCTGTGTATGTCAATAAAAATATAATGTGACAATTAGTGTAAATTCTACTGCACTATGTGAGACAGAAAGAAAATCACATCTTGCTGGACAAATAATGAAATAAATTTAGCAGTTCAAAAATAATTAAACCATACGGGAATTATTTGAAAACCACGTATCATATATTAGCCCCAAATCTTCGCCAGCTCAAATGCAAGGCATAAATCATTTTAAGGATGTACCATGTTTTTAGGTTGGATATTCGTTGGTGAACTAATTTCCCCTGCAAGATGCTAAAACCGGATGGTGAGATGTAACGTTGGGTCGGTTCCCTGTGAAAAAGCTAACGATACAGTTGTTTTATTATCCCACTCTATTGCATGGCATGAATCTCAGTACACGGTGTCTTTTGTCGTGGAAATATGACCTTTTATTCTCATCTTCTTGACAATGCATCTTACTTGTAACTTGTTGTAACGAAGATTTGTACCTGGATGAGGTTCGATAGGTCAGTGATTTTCTGGAAAGAAGGTGAATCCGAGGATAGAAAAGAATGGTACGGTACAAACGGGGAGGTCAGTGTGAGGTGGAGTGATTAAAGAGAGAAGATAGAGCAGGACAGAGTTTGGTCTAAGATGACAACATTCTGACCTTTGGCGGTAGGAAGGTAGAGTGTGAACAGCTTAGGCCAGCAACCAAGGGATACACGACTAGACTGCAGCTCAACACAGAGAATCAGGATCATTTAGGCATATGATGACAGGGAAGTTGCCAACCTTGAGCAGATAGAGGAGGTGATTGAGTCTATATTGAGCTCTTTGCACGCGCGCGCATGTGTGTCAACACGCAAGCATGCATATGAGCACAAACACAAACACATGGATTCTATATATGTGCTGAAAATATTCATACAATTTTCATAGGATGGAAAGATGTCCACATTCACAGTGAATGGTTTGGCTTTATTATATTTGATCAGTGTATGCTTGTGCGAAGGCATTTTGGCATCAAAACAGTCAGTAGTTCTCAGTAGAGTGACCTAAGAACTGTATTGCTTGTTGGAACATTCCCCTAAGGTATGGGACCTCCCAAAAGAAATTTGATGGAGGCGCGATATGCCAGTTCGTAGTAAGATATCAAAGATAAATACTTCACATATATAAGAATGAAAAAACCATCAGAATATTAGAACCAAAAGGATGCTTTCTATTTTCTTTTCTTTTTCTTTTCTTTTTTGAGAATAGGTCACATCCTGGTTCAATCAGGATTTTGAACATCGGACATCTGGCCCACGTCAAAGAGGTTTTACAACCATATATAGTCGCACTTGCACCATGAAGCTATTAATCATTCATGTTGCAAGATTAAACTAATAGAGAGAGGGACAAAGAAAACGAAAACGAAAAAAACTCGGACAAGCAAATTTACAAACCTCAGGAAGAGTTACACAGGCATATTTAGATCTAGCTGCCCGACGAAGATCAGGAACACCATCTCTCTCCCTTAGATCCTTAACAAAAAACAGAACTTTGTCAAAAAATGTTGTTAAAGTTTCACATACAACATGTGGTGTTTTGATACTATATTAAAATAAGTCCGTGAAAAAGTTTAGAAACTGAACACAAGATAATATTACAAGAGACTTGACAAAATTTTGGAAACAGTTACTGTCAAATGTGTCAAAGATAACATATGAAAACGATACTACGGAAGAAAAGGCTGTGAAATTTACAGTCTCTTGCCTCAGGCCGGACATCTATGAGCACAGCATTCTTGTCATTCTTCAGCAACTCCAGAGTTACTTCTGGCGCCAAGTCCCCAGAGTAGCCACCATATGTAAAGAACCAGTAAGATAATCTACAAGCAAAAACAAAAGCATGGGTGAATAAACTTTCAAATAAAACACTATAACTTTCTGTAATTACACTAAGGAAAGCTTAATTGAATAAAAAATAGAGAAAAGGAAACAAAGATAATTACCCTGCAGTGGCAGAACTTCCAACAAAAAGTAAGAATGGAAATATTGGATCACTGGGATCCAAGCCAAGTTTTTTTTCAAAACCTTCAATAATGACGTATGTCTGCATCAAATAGGAGTTAAACAACCAACCTGCTTTACATAAGCACTCATTATCTATAAATAAATAATAGCAGCATTCAGGTTACTAAAAAATTATTGTGATACCTGTTGAATAGCAGCTCCAACAGGCCTCAGGATTTCAATAGTTTTCTCTTCAGACAAAATTATTGCATTCTTGATATCTGGTGGGAGCAATGACTTGGCGGATCCATACGAATAAACAACAAAAGTTGCAGCATTGGATAAAGAATCCTCCACAGTAATTATTGCATGTCTCAGAATATCAGTTGCTAGAGTCCCTGTTTTGTACAGATTTTCTTTTAATTTAATTGAGAGTCCCGGAAGTTCTTTACCAGCTTGCTCTCTGGAGTCACCAGCTGAAGAGAATAAACCACTAACTGCATTATCAAACGATTTTGTCACGCTCTTCACTGCATCTGTATACGATGACACCAACATATTGTATGAACTCTTCAGAGCACCTTGAGCTCTACCTACTGGCATGTCGAGAGATTCCGTGACTCCAGAAATGAAACTGTCAATACTTTCTTTTATATTTAAGGACCCCTCATTGTTCAAGCTGATGGTATTATTAGTAATTCCCATTGGGCTCTCACTAGCAGTACTCATCACTTCATTTGTGAACAATGAAGAGCCTGAATATGTGGATTCCGATAATCTATCCAGGCTTCTAGGAATTGAGTCAGGAATGTTTTGAAGCTTGGGTCCATTTGTGATTTCACTGAATAATTCGTCATTTAGAAGTTTGGACCCCAATGCATCAGAACTGTCCATGTACTTTAGATCACCATCTAAAGGATACAATCCATTTCCCTCTACTGAGCAGCTCAAATTCTCAGGTGGATTATCAGTAACTTCAGTTGGCAATCCTCGTACGATGTCATCAAATTCATTTGGGTATGGAGAGAATATCGAGGAATCAACAGCACCTGACTTGTCAGGTCGTTCCATGACAAGGGAATGTATTAATCTGGTGGCACGCGTCTTGAAAGATAAGTCTTGTGCATGAATCCCATCTTGTAAGCAAAAAGGACCGTCCTGAATAATAGGTCCATCTTCTATAGCCTTCCGCAATTGATAGAAACCTCTAGAACCAGCATGGAAAGATAGCTGTCGATGAACAATTTCAAGTAATTTGACTGAATTAGCTAAATGATCAACAAACAGAGTACTAAATAAATGTATCATAAAAGAACTACTTGAAGAAGCATAAATAGTCTTTAACCTCTGCATACAAATATTAAATAGGAAACAATCTTTAATGTCTGCAACATCTGGCAGTATCAAGTAAGAACCAGCCTAAAGTTATATCACCATTCACACTGTTCTAAAGCAACCCCAAACTTTATCGAGGTATGTATATTGCTAGAGATTGCCATGAGAAAATCATCTGATAAATAGGAAAGAATATTTGGTCATTACACATTGATTTTTAAACAAGTTCACAGTGGAAGAAAATTTCTGCGAAAACTGATCACTAATTTTTTTCTTTTTATTGAAATGTGAAATATTTGTGCGACTTAGATTTAAATGCTGACTTCATACATAATCTTACCCAAAAAAAACTTTAGATGTTTGTTCAGTGTTTGATAGAAGTGTTTAACATCATCTCATTTTAGCAGAAAATAAATGGGTGCAGTCGACTTACCTTTGTTGTTTATCCCGTATGAACTCATTTCAAATTTATGCAAAATTTACCAAAATCATCCCTTCGTAACATTTTTCTTATTCTCATCACTAGCACCCCAGTAGGACCTTTTCATCACACTTAAAAACTACTATTTTCCCCCAAAACGATTACTGAATTACTCTGGGTGGTGGGTTTCAGAGCCCCTGAAACTAGTATTCCATTTACATCAGCACATGAGGTACTCCCATCCTTCAAAATTTTCAAGTTCAGGTAATCCATGTACTTGTGTTTGATAATCACTCTTTGATCAACTGCTTCTTTAACATAAATACCCAACTTTCACAAGAAGATAGTGTACTTATTATCAATTTTGGATTCGTAAGAATCATAACAAAAAGAGACTTAGTATAATTTTCTCCGAAATGGTACTAATTTGTATGTGACAGCTCTTCAGGTTGTAAGATGTGATATGGATTTCTCATATATTCATTGATTGGCATGTTTGGAGTTAAGAATATGATAGGTCCGCACAAAAGGACAAACCTGGAATTTTAGAGTTTCGGGGGTATTTTCGTGAATTTTCAGTTTTCAGTGGTCTTTTTGTAATTTTCAGAGTTTATGAGGGTTTCTGTAATTTTGTTATTTTCATATTGAATTTTTAGGCGATGTCTAGTCTTAGGGAAAAGATGTCGAATATTGTGTAAGAACCCCGAAATCTATGAAGTTTAGTCTTTTCCTTCATTGCAAAAGTTAGATCTTGGAGATTTAGACTTTAATCTCTAATTCAAAGATAGTAGAGCAGCATCCTCTCCATTTTTGGCCAACTTATCTTTGTATTTCAGCTTGATTATCAAGAAAATCCAATCTTTTCCCCCAAATTCCCTCTTTTCATCCTAAAAATCCCACCAGTCTTATAAAAATCCTATTTTTATCATCAAAATCCTAGTAGATCACATCAAATTGGTATCAGAACGATACGATCCACATGACGACAACAAGATCGAATAAGAAATACGAAGCTTTGGAGGGAAAATACGATAGCAAGATCAATGATGTGAAGAAATCCATGGAGGAACTCAGATCTAAAATCAAATCTGAGATTCGGGTGACAATCGAAGAGGTATCCAAGACGGTGGATGCAAGGATGTAGGCTCAACTGTAAAATCTGATGTGACAACTATCCCACAAAATCAGATCTGAAATTCAGGCTGCAAAAGTTTCAGATCTGGGCGGCCAACCGGATCTAGGACAAAAAGACGAAAGCTTTGGAGAAATGGAAGAAAAAGATCGAGGAATTCCACGAAGGACTTCTGTTCAATACTGATTTAGATGCCGATTGGAGAATGACACTATGGAGGACGGGGACCCCACCCACCCTCACTGAGGGGCCCTGCGGCACCCTGTGCACCTGCAAGGCGGGTAAGGCCCTGCAGGGCTAACCGGCCCCTGCAGTGCAGCTACAGTGTTGCCGGGGCCCTGCAGGGGTCCCACAGGGCTGCCAGGCCCCTCGTGGGATCTCGGCGGCCCACCAGAGGCCTGCCAAGCTATAAACGATTCGTCCAGGGGCCCGCAACTTCCAGTTGGCCTGCAGAGACTTCGATGACAATTTTGGGTCGCTACAAGAACCTGAGGATGACGTGAAAGAGCTTTAGAGGCTTCATAGGCCTCAGTTTGCGGTAGAGAGACGATGACGTCGAGTACTTCCGGCCTACGAATAGTCTCAGGAGGATTATAACGATGGTTTGGGCTTTGAGGAGGAAGTGGATGACAACCCTTTGGATGAGAATGACTGTAACGACGATAGAGGCAAAGGCGAAGACCCGTGGATGGGCTATGGATGACATAAGGAGGTACATCTCGACACTTATCATCCCTCTTACTATAAACATGCAGGAGGCAGAGCAGCACCTAGGGAATTCCACACCGGCAGCAGTGTTATAAAGCTAAAGATGCTTATATTTGAGGGAGACGACCCTTCCGGGTGGATGTACAGGGCAAAGAGATACTTTGGGGTGACACACAAGACGGAAATAGAGAAACTGAAGGCGGTGTAGATATGTTTAGAAGATGAGGCTTTATCCTGGTTCTAGGGGCGAGAGCAGCAGCGGCCAGTGCATTCGTGTGAGAAATTTAAGGATTACCTACTGCATCGATTTCGAGAGGCACGTGGGAGAGACATGTATGAGTAGCTTAATGCCCTTAAACAGGAAAGAACGGTTAGTGAGTACATCAGGAGATTTGATGTGCATGCAGGTCGCGTTCAAAGGGTGTCAAGAGAGTCTCTGGAGGAGTATTTCATGAAGGGACTAAAACCAAGCATTCGGACGGAGCTACGCACCCACATGCCTAGAGGGCTACTGGATAGGGTGTACCTGACACAGATGATAGAGGACAGGCTCGTGGATGAACGACGTACCAGGGGAGCATGGAGCAGATCCACTTCTTGTAGCTAGGTAGTGGCAGGGGAGGAGAAGGCGCTATCAGGAGGGATCCAGTCCAGCCAAGAGAAGAATAGTGAGCTTCAATCAGACAATAGGCTTAAGCGGCTTCCAGAGGCAGAGATACAGGATATGTGTACCAAGTGGCTCTGCTTCCGTTGTGACGAGAGGTACAGGTTAGGACATCATTGCTAGGATCGTGCTCTCTAGATTCTGATCGTTGGATATGGAGAAGGCAGCAGTTGAGCAGGAAGAGTCGGGAGGGGACGAGCACCTCCATTTGGATTAGCGAGCCCGTGGTTTTAACAACACCACCTTAATGGCAATGTAGTTCTTCGGGGCCGAAATAATGATAGGACCGAACAAATGGACAGATATGGAATTTCGGAGTTTCGGGGGTATTTTCATTTATTTTCAATTTTAGGGGTCTTTTTTGTAATTTTCAGAGTTTAGGGAGGTTTTCTGCAAATTTTGTTATTCTCATATTAATATTTGTAGGCGACGGCTACGGTTAGAGAGGGGATGTCGAACATTATAGAAGAAACCCTAGATTTATAAAGTTTAGTCTTTTCCTTCATTGCAAAAGTTAAATCTTGGATATTTAGGCTTTGATCTCTAATTCAAAGCTAGGAGAGCAGTCTCCTCTCCAATTGTGACCAACCTATCATTGTATTTCAGTTTGATTATCACTAAAAATTAAATCTTTTCCTCCAAATTCCCTCCTTTCACCCTAAAATCCCACATATCTCATAAAAACTTATTTTTATCATCAAGCCGTAGCAATCGTATCAGAATATTTTCCTTATAATGTGTCCTAGTCTTTCCAAATTTCATGACAATTGAAATGTGTATATTCTCCCAACACTATCACATATTTTTCTTATACATGAGTCAATTGTGCTGCCAACTGTTATGTGATTGACATCTTTAAGGAAGAAATTTGGCTTCACATCATAAAATTCAGATAAGCACATCTTTGACCGGCCAGTCAAATAGCCATAACTTCGGAAATTGTCAGGCAACGAATACACATGATAAACGACATAGCATATTAGGCTGTTTAACCTATTAACCATAAAAGGAGGTTGACAACATTTGAATGAAGGTCTTTCCAAGCATAAACTTTTTCTTTATTCTCTAAGTAGTTCAAATGTAACCATTTCTATTTACCAAATTCCATGCATGGTGAGACAGTAAGTATATACAAATAATAGTTAACAACTTCTCCTTTGTAATCGACTAGGCTTACATGCCAGGATTTTGGACGAGACTTCAAGTTTCTAAACTTGTTTAGAAAAAGCTTATGAGCGTTGACCATATCTGAGAAGTTTCTAGTTTCAAAGACCAAGCAAAGAAAGAAATCAAGAAACGTCAAGCTTAAAGACTTCATGAAGACACTTGAGGTTTTATGAAATTTTTTATTTTCAAGGAAAATCAAAGACGCTTCTAGGTATTGAAAAATATTTAGAGATAATTCAAGACTTGAATATTCATGGAAAAGTTTCTAGGTTTTAAAGGTCAGTTCAAAATGTTGTTAGGCTTCATTTTTATGAAGAAGATTAAAAGGTTTTAATGTTTCCATAGAAATGCTTCTAGGCAAAAGACATTTCTAGGTTTCCAAATATTGTGATAGGGTTAATATATTTTTTAGGGTTTTCTAGCTTTTTAAAGAAGCTTCTAGCTAAATAGTTTTCTGGGTTTCAACTTTTTAGAAGATATCGTAGTCTCAAACCTTAAATGCTAAACAACCCGATACATCTGCAATTTTGGCCCTTTATGGGCATTTTCGTAATTTTCAAATTTCTACATGCTTTTTTATTTTCATTTTTGGGGTCTTTTGTGACTTTATATTTTCAGTTTATTATATATATGAGGCTAGGGGGATTAGGGATTCTGATACTTATTTTGTGAGAGAAATTTTGGAAGAGATTTAGAATTCCCTCTATTTCGGGAGTGTGTGGTCGACCTCAAGAATTGACAACTTGGGAGAGCGTTCCACTTCTTTAACGTGGCCACCATATTATATCCTTTCTATTTTCAGGTATTTATCAATAAAACAACAAATTTTCTCCCAAAATCTTCTCTTTCTAGCCCTAAAATCCTTCCTTTACCCTAAAACCTCACCTTTTCACCAAAAACACTATCTTTGCCCATCAAATCCATGGAAAGCCCCAAAAATCATTTTTTAATCATCAAAACCTAGAAAAATCCTATCAAGTGGTATCAGAGTCTCCATAATCCATGACAAAGACAAGATCCAAGGACAAGTTCGAAGGTTTGGATGAAAAGATCGACGACGAGTTCAAAGAATTGAAGAAAACTATGGATGAAAATAGGGCAAAGTCGGATAAAAAGTTTGAGGATGTGATGCGAACCATAACACAAATAATGCGACAACTTTCGAATCTCGGAGAGGCAAGGCAATTCAACGTGGTCGAAACCCCTAATCTAGGGTGAAATATGACGAGTTTGGCGAAAGGAAAGAAAAAGGCAGAGGATTTTGCCGAAGGACTTCTCGAGGATGTGGATCACTACTTCGAGGAGGACGAGGAAGGCAATGTGGAGGGTGGTGAATTCCTGTGTGGGCGTCTGTAGGGCGGCCAATCCCCGGTTAATGCCATGCATGTTGTCACAACCCCTGCAAGCCCCTACAGGTGGCCGACAGCCCTCTACAGGGCTGTCGCAGAGCAGGGCCTGCAGGGCTGTCGCATGGCAGGGCTTGCAGGGCTGTCGTAGCCCCTACAGGCCCCTATAAGTCCCTGCAGTCCCCTGCAGTCCCCTGCAGTCCCTGCAGTCCTACTGCAAGACTGTCAATGCCTACATGGTCCCTTGGTGGCCCTCCAGCAGCATGACGAGCAATGGATGGATCATCTGGACTTTCAGGGGACCCGTCGAGACTTTGACGACGATTTTGGGCTTTTTTTGGGACCTGAGGATGACGTGGAAGATCTCTAGGGGCTTCATGGACTATGGTTTTCAGTCGAACGACCTCCTGAGCTTCAGCGATAATATTTTGGCCACGTCGGACTTTTCCAGAACTTGACAACTACTATGGTTTCCTTTCGGACTTTGCGGTGGACGAAGTAGACCTTGGGTGGCCATACGATGGTAGAGGAGACACACAAGGTTTCAGAAAGACCAAGATATGTCCTCAAGAAAGCGACGGATCTTTCACGAGACATGTCAAAGGCGGTGGAGACTAATCATATCCCTTTGACCCAGGAGGAGACGACCATCTTCATTTGGAATAGCCCGTCCAAGTACTTCACGCACCACCTTGAGAATAAGGTGGGTTTTCGGGGACAAAGTAATGATAAATCTACAATTTTGGCCCTTTAGAGTCGTTTTCGTAATTTTCGAATTTCTAGTGGTTTTTGTGTAATTTTCATTTTAGGTGTCTTTTTTGTAATTTTATATTTCCAGTTTATTATATATATGGGTCTAGGGATATTAGTGATGTGTATTTTGTGAGAGAACTTTTGGTCAAGGTTGAGAATTCCCTCTATTTTGGAAGAGTGCGGACGTCCTCTATAATTGGCGACTTGGGAGAGCGGTCACCTCTTTAACATGACCATCATCTTGTATCATTTCTATTTTCAGGTATTTATCAATAAAAACAACGTTTCCCCCAAAATCTTCTCTTTCTAGCCCTGAAAATTCTTCATTCACCCTAAGCCCCCGCATTTTCACCAAAACCCCTATCTTTATCCATCAAACCCCTAGAAAACCATCAAAAATCATATTTTTATCATCAAAAACCTAGAAAAATCATATCACTACCTTAGCTTAGGGCCTAAGTTTCTAACCAATATAACTAAACATTGATACATTTTCTTCCATCCAATACAATTCCTAATATAAGTAAGAAGTTATAGTTTGGAATTGAGTGAGAATAACAAGGTCGAATCAAAAGTAAAGGGAAAGAGTTATCATCATTAAGGTGGTTAAACTGATACCTCTCTAGGCATTTTGAAACCTTGTATTTTTCAAGAAATATATATCATATTTTGTAAATTGGACTTTTGGAAAACCTAGTCATTTTGCAAGAAGCATATATCGTGTCTTCCAACCAACTCACCAATTTAACTATGTATTACAATCTTCATAAAATCATGTCTCCTTGCATAGAGGATCATATGATAGATTGATTTTATTTACACCAACTTTTCCAAACGAATTGTATGTATGTAATAAATGCTTATTGTTTCTAATTTTTGAAATCATCACAAGTATATGTGGATTGCTTGGCTCTGTTTTATTGTATGGTAATAAAGTAATTCAAAATTATCATAAGTCAATTCATGATTCTTATACTGTTTTTATGAACCTATCAAATGGTTATTAGACCACTAGTTGGTTAGGGTGCAATGTTACTGTCATTCAGACAATTATTATTAGTTATTATTAGCGACTTTCGAGCGTCTTACGAGCGTCTTACTATTACTGGCCTAGAGGCAACATATGGCATGTTTGTACACTCAGTCCCCGAGTGGTCTTAATGTGTTGTATGTGCATTCCCATGCTACTGTGTCATAATTTGTAGCTATAGAGGGACGAATGGAAAATTGTTTTCTAATATGATCAATATGCTACTAAAACTTATTTTGAAATTTCTTCGCTTCTATTAAATATATTTTCTGTCTTATGAGTTGACTCATCCTAACCGACCTTTATGATTGTTATATTAGGTATAAAGTTCTATGTTGACTATGATCATTATTAACCGTTAAGCTATTGCTTTGTTATGTCTTTATAGTTGTATGATCAAATAGTAAGGTAATGTCTTACTCTTTGGACTTTTAGCTCATTCCTAATTTTTCCACCCATTACATATACTAGCTAGATCTGGATAGAAGACTCGAAGACTTACTCATTTTTTAGTACCTAAGAAGGTTTTGGCTGATAGAGTTTACTGTGAAAACATAGAGTGTAATCTCATATGAGTATGTAATTTTTATGTATGAAGTTAGACTTGTACCTAGAAGCCACTTAGTGTAAACTGAATGTTGATCGGTGTGTATGCACGAATTCTCATTTTTGAGTAGCTAAGAAGGTTTTGGCCGATAGAGTTTACTTTGAAAGCATAGAGTGTAATCTCATACGAGTATGTAATTTTTATGTATGAAGTTGGACTTGTGTCTAGTAGCAACTCAGTGTAAACTGAATGTTGATTGGTGCTTTACTAGTGTACACACTGAAACTTCTAGTATTAATAAAGTTTTATTTTGTAAAATTAGTATTTTTGCTATCGTTATTGAAGTACACAACAAGCTTGGTACGTGCGAGATATGTGTCTCAAGAATGTGTCACCGTTGTAACATGCTTTCAGCTACGTAGCGAGGCTGGGATCGTGATATCATACATTATAACTTGGTTGTTAGAGTTATACTTTCCCTAATGCATATCATCACTTTTACAACTTCTATGAATATCATCTTTATGACTTCTGACATTGCTCTAGATATTTACTGCTGCTAGGATTTTCATTTAATTTTTACATGTGCATTTTTTAGTCTTTGTAGCCAAGAACAAATAGCATGTGGTACCTAAAACCATCCAGCTTACTTTTAGACTATTTAGTCTGTGATGTGCTTTGGTAAGGTCAATCTGTAATCCTATCTTGATTCTTGTTGAAAATCAAAATCCAAAAATATTATTTAGAACAACGTCTACACCACAATATGAGATATTGGTGGTCTATACAGGAAAATACAAAATGAATTCAATTAGATATACAACTCATATTTGATTTATTACTTGAATTTAATTTTATAACCAAAAACTATAATTTATTCTGAACTAGAAAAATAGTATTCCTTAAACTTTTCTTAATCTGGAGCATACACACTCATATTGTCACAAATAATCTGAACTTGAACTGACACTTCACGCCATGTGTCTGAATCTCACAAAACTGTTGAACCTTCCGTTTCAAACTGCTGAATTATTTGAAATTGCTTGAACATCATCCCTAAAATTCTGGACATTGGTGTACCTTTAGGAAGTGTTGTACCTCAATATTCAAATTGTCTTTTGATCAAATTGTGAGGCCAAAGTCAAACTATAGAAACTCCTAGAAATTAAAACTTACTCGAAAACTAGATTCGTTCTTCGAAACCAAATAGCAAACCAAACAAAATTCCCCAAATCCAGACTTATGAAACCAAATTGAACCTAACTGTTCCTGAAAAACAAACTCCCAAAAACCAATCTGAATTTGCTTTCTAAATTTCAAAAGCAAAACTCCCAAAAACCAAACTGAACTTGCTTACCAAATTCTGAAAACGAAACTTCTGAAATTCAAACTATTGAAACCAAACTTAGTTTCCAAATTCTTAACTCTTGATGATCAAACCAATTTCTCAAAAACAAACTTTAAAAACAAACTCCAAACTGAAGCCAACTATATTCTCGAAAAACAAACCATAGTCAGTCTTAAAATTCTCAAAACCAAACTCTAAATTCTTAAAACAAAAGTTGCTATCCAATATTCTGGTACCAAAACAAATCAAACTCTCTCTAAAACATTTTAGCAAATTAACTCCCAGAACCAAATTGAAGCAAACCAAACTACATTTTTATTTAGATCTATCAACATGACATCTCCAAAAAACCAAATTTCTAAGAATCAAATCACATATTCCCTTAAGATTTAGTACCAAGACAATTTCCAAGGCAAACATAACAATCCCCTTATGGTATCCATCTTGATTTTTCTTGAGATCTAGTACCAAACCAATTTTCAACCAATCACAATGATCATCCCTTGGGATTCAACAAACAATCATTGAACTACTAAAAATCAAATGAAGCCTAACTTCTTAAAAACCAAATCAAACCAAAACAAATTTCCTAAAAGTGAAACCAACTTCCCTTGGACTTTTAAAGAGTCAAATCAACCCAAACTCTAAATAAAAAAACCTCTTCAACCCCGTCGCTAAAATGACCAAATCTCTTTATGTTATGATATAACTCAAAATATAATTTGAATTCTAGTTGAGTTAGGCCCATTATTTTTATGATTTTCCTTTTACAAGTATAATTTAAGCTGCTATTATGAATAGTAGTTCAAATTCAATTAGGAGTCTGGTTTAGTATAAATAAGGGATCTCAGATCCAAGGGTTTTTATGAGAATTTGTAAAAATTTCTTGGGATATTTTTAAGAGCTTTTTATTAGGTTTGTGTATTAATTTGATGGATGATGAATAAAATTGTAGAAAATTAATCTTTCAAATCTTATAAGAATTTTCCTATCTGAAATTTCCTTTTATCGAAAAAAAATTGGTATTAGAGTTGAGGTAATAGTCCCATCGAGGGACCAAGTAGAAGTGGTAAGTCAGCTAAGAATGGATGGTTGTGGTGTCATGAGATGCATATTTTTAATAATAAAGAAGATGGTGGATTCATCTTCAATCTTTTGAAATGTGGACCAAGATGGTATTGAGTCATCGATCAAGAAATGCATTAGGTTGAAAAAATAAAAAAGCATTTAGTAAGAAATTGAAGTTACTATAGGGTGCCAGTGATTGGATAAAATTCTTTGATTTTTCTGGTGATAGATTTGATCTAAGTTGACAAATCGCAAAGCAAGGACATCACATCTTGATACGTTGGTTAACTACAAAGTAAAAAAAGATGAGGTGATGCCTTCTAAGATGCTTAAAGGAAGGAAGGTATGCATGCTGAATTCCATGATGCTAGTGAAGACTCGAGTTAAGTAAGATTACAAGTAATTTTTAGTTTAAATTATAGAAGATTTCTGCTGAAAGTGAAGTTACCAATGATTTTTTCGAATGTCCTTGTATGGAAGACATTGGTTGTCTATGCATGGAGATGGTTGATTTTGAGTCATTGTGGTGATTGTTAAGATTTAGGGTTTTTAGCATATTCGTCCCTTAAATCATGCATATTTTGATATACATCCCTTAAATCTTCGTATTTGCTCATAAGTCCCTCAAATTTTAAACGTTAACCTTAATGTCCCTCCATCCTGTTTTGTGTTAAAAAGGTATATTAATTAACGATTAAATAATGATTATAGTTTAATTAATTAAGAAATTACGTTTAATTAAGCATTAAAACCCCCATAATTAACAATTAACAACCCCCACCCGAAAATAGGGGGCGGGGGCGGCGACGCCTCCCCCTCCTCGTCCGAGGCGGAGGGGGCGCCGCCCCATCCCCGAAAACGCCCCCTCCCCCTCCACCTCAGGCGAGGAGGGGAGGCGACGCCGCCCCCTCCCCCCGAAAACAGGGGGACGAGGCAGCGCCCCTCCCCCTCTCCCTCAGACAATGAGGAGGGGGACGGGGCGCGTGCCACATCCACCTCAGACGAGGAGGGGGCGGTGGGGTGCCCCCTTCCCCCCGAAAACAGGGCCCCTCAAACGAGTGGGAGGGGGAGGGGGCGGCGCCCCCTCCCTCTTGAAAACAAGGGGAGGGGGGCTCCCCCTCAGACGAGGAGGGGGAGGCGACCCCCTCCCCTTCGGACGAGGAGCCACCCCCTCCCCCGAAACCCCCCGAAAACACACACACACCCCCCCAAAACAGGGGGAGGGGTTGGCATCCCCTCCCCCCTCAGACGAGGAGGAGGCGGGTGGCGGCGTCGCCTCCTCCCCCTCCACCTCAGACGTCCCTCCCCCTCGTCTGAGAGGGAGGGGGAGGCGGCGCCGCCCCCTCTCCCCCAGGAAATCCAGACCCCCAAATGAAAAATTAACCCTTATTCTAACGGAATATTCCCATTCTGTTAGATTTTAACAGAAAGTTAGAGAGAGTAACTATTAAGGTTAAAAATTTTAAATTTAAGGGACTTGAGAGCAAATACGAAGATTTACGAGATGGATATCAAAATATGCAACATTTAAGGGATAGATATGCTAAAACCCCTAAGATTTAACTTAAAAATCTAATTTGAGTTCTAGTTAAGTCTGGTTTCAGTTTTCTTTTTATGGTTGTTATGAGTTTTAATTTTTTTAGGTGTCTAATTTCGGCTATAATTATGAATAATGGTTTCCTTTAAATTAGGAGTCTTTCATTTAATATAAATAAAGAGTCTTAGATCAAATTAAGACAATGGATTTTTGTGAAAAATTGCAATGGTTTTATGGTATTTTTGAAAGATTCTTATAAATTTTATGTACATTGGGTTAATAGATGATGAATAAAATTTAGGAAAATTTAGCTACCAAGCTACCAAACCTTATGTTTTGTTTTCTTATGTGAATTTTTCTTCTGGCGTAATATTGTCTTCAAAATATCATTAAATCAAATGAAATCTAAATCAAAAGACATCATTTTTCTTATTTTTCTTTTCATTTCTCTTTTTTCATTTCATTTCTCTTTTTTGTAGTTCCTTTTTTGTTGTTTTTATAACTGAAACTTTCTTCTTTTCCATTTTTTTCTTTTTTTAGATCACAGAAGAAAACATAGAAAACATGAGAAGAGAAAAAGTTGAAATGCGGAGGGAAGAATTGAAAGGAGAAGTTGAAAAGGGATGCAATCAATTAGATCAACAGTCATATACGTAAAGTTGGAGTTGGATCGAAGCCTTGATGACGATGGCAAGATGGATCAAAGATAGTGACAGTGATGGCAACAGAGAATAGTCTGGGTGAAGGTGCTCGATGGCAACGATGAAGAAGTAGCAGTCAGATCTCGTTAATAGAAAGTTGCTAAAGTTTGGTTAAAACGATCTGGATTGTGATGTGGTGTAGATGAAGGTGATGTTTGGAGGCTACTGATAGACACCGCTAATAATCAACATTGATGACAAATGGTGACGAGCTTAATATAAAGGGAAATAAGGAATCAAAAGCGGCATGAATCGAAGGTGTCTGTCGATGTTACGATTTTATGGACGGAGGAGAGCATCGGGTCGGTCAAATTCGAACATGGCTCTTTGTCATATTGAAGGCCATGAGTTGGTTTGGGCTTGTGTGTAGGTTTAGGTTAGTCTCAATTGTTTGATGAGACAGAGGATGAGATGAGATTAAGGTTATTTAAGTTGTTATGGTTTTAGACTTGTTATATGATTGGTTAATTAATGAGATCAAAACAATATGTGGTTTTTATTGTATGTGTATTATTGGGTCTAATTTGGTTATCGTTTTGCGAGGAAGAAGAAAATATTAAGGGCTAAACAGATGTTTGGAGTCTACAAAGGAGGTGTTAGGAGTTATGGGTTGAAGAAGAAGATTTGTATATATGTGTGTTTTAAGTCACAATAATTTAGAAATAGAAAAGAAACAAAGAAAAATTTGAGTGTGGCTCTAGTACCTGGTTGAAAATCAAAATAGAAAATATTATTTAGAATAAACATCGCAACTTAAATTGCAACTTAAACTAAGACATTGGTGTTGTTCATATAGAAAAAAATACAAAATGAATACAATTAAGAGTACAAATCATGTTTAACTCTTTGATTGACTCTAATTCAAAAAATGGCAATTATAATTCCTATGTCTAAACCAATTTTAAACAAAAAATAGATTTTTCCTTGACGGCCCTCATGACCAAACTGCAAAGATTTGATAGTGAAATGATACGGTTTTGTATACACATGGTGTTGATGCGTGCATGTGTGTGCAATTGGTTGACATTCTTCTCAAAAGGCCTTTTTTTTTAATTTTGCAATTGTCTAAAGACCAATGTATCCAAAAGTTTAAGCAGTTGCATGTGGTGTAACAATATGTTACACATCAAGCACCTTAAACACGTTGTGCTTTCCATGTAGAAATGTCTCCAACATAAATATGACCCACTAAAATACTTTTTCTTCCGATGCGGGCTGATGATATATAACAAGCATTTTAAAGATTTAACACTAATATACCTAGAATTTTTAGGTGTTGTTAGGTAATGGGTTAACGCAAAAAGCAAACCCGGATTAGAAAAACTGAGCTAATAACTTTACCTGAGTTAGATTAAACTTTAAGCATTTTTAGTGTATAGATTAAACTTTAAGCATTTTTAGTGTTTGGATAACATGTTCTGAAATTTAGCAAATGTGTTTTTAAGTTTGGCAATATAACAAGGGTTAAGTGTGTTTTAGAAACAAAATTGAGTTACTTTTTGTCCCTGTTATGATTATTCCAAACCAAATCTTTGCTATGAAAACCAGAGTTAGTAGATAATATGCATATATAGAAGGATCAGTAAACCGCCATTTAACTCGATTAAATGTACTAAATCTCTTAACCCTGATAATTTAAACTCGTATATTCCCAAAAAAAATAATTATTTGGCTACATAAACCGTATTAGTCCACGATTTAATCCGGTGTCAAACAGAGATGATGAGCTGCTGACATGAAGCAAAAATATAACTAACTGGGAAAGAAGTACTAACGATGTTTTAAGTTTTAACATCAACAATGCATGAAAATTTCACCTGAAAATGAGAAGAAGAGCTGGGAGCAGCGGAGCAAACGGAAAGCATCATTGTTGAAAGTTTCTCAACTCAGATTGACATTTCTTTTTTTGCTTTTTCAATCCATGCTCAGATGATTTTAACAAAGGGGCAGTGGAGAACTGGGCTGAATTGATGATAAAAGGATTCAAAATTGGTAGCTGGGAGGAAAATAGGGGGGAAATGAAAAATGGAATTTTGGATTGCAGTGAAAAGGATTTATTATCCAATCGGATCGCATGAAATGGATGTGGAAGGCGCGGAGTGTGACGATGTGATGAGGGATCGGATCGTGTGGGTGTGGCTGCCGCATGCCGCAGAAGCTCTTGCTTCGTTGGGCTTCTGATTGGTCTCAAGCCCATCTTTCTTCTACACCGCTGATTTTGGTGGGTGTCCCAACACACGCTCGGAGAGCCGGTCTTTCGTTAGATCTTGATTTAGGCAAATGTTGTTTCATCTGTTTTTCAAAATCTTATTCTTCTGAACTTTAAAAATAATAGCATTTTTTTTACAAATCACTTCTTTAGGTTGTTACAAGATAGATGAAGTTTGCTGAATGTAGTTCAAAGATTGGGATGGTTGTTTGACACTTAAAAAAATGTTGTATGAAGTAATATGAGGATGTCCAAGTAGTTTTCAGTTCACATCCCTTGAAGTTTGAAGTTTAGAATATTTTTCTGTTGTTTTCAAAGTTCATGATGGTATTTTAGCACTAAGATGAAACACATAAATAGTTATGTGAAAAATAGCAAGCTGCAAAATTCTCCAAGATCTATCGGATGCGAAGGGTTTGGCTCCAACTCGTGTTGGACCGTTCAATTGTCCAACGCATTCTGGACTATCCAATTTCGGATAATTAATTTTCTCTTTTATTTATCTCTAATTACATTATCAACCCACCACCCCTACATTTACTTTAAGGGCCTCTACTTTTGCAAGAATGTGAGATTGTGGAAAGTTGTAGTGGTGTTGAATCTTGGGGGAGAGAAAATTGGTGTAGTGTGTTTCTTTGTTGGAAAGTAGAGTTGAGAATTTATTGTGGGGCCTATTAAACTTTCTTGTGTTCTTTTGGTTGAAGAAAGTTGGTTGAAGAGGTGATAACACGTCGTGGGACCCACAACCCCTAGATTCCAACGTATTCCCCGCAAAACCCGGAGAAAACTAAAATGAAAATTTTGCACCCACGAGGGCACCATGAGAGAGCCACGAGGGATAAAATCCCCCCTCCAAAGTTGAGCAAGAGAACAGACATGAAGAAAGTGGGGCCAAGATTCCAAGCTACAGTGCATGAATAGTAACAAAAATCAACTTTCTCAACCAAAGTCGAGCAAAAGAACAAGCCCTAAAAATCTACAGAAATATTCTGTGTCCATTATCTGTGATGTTTCACATCCCTTCGTTCCTTGTCTTCCTCCACTTCGTTTCTTAGAGCCTGTTCTTTTGCTAGAATGTGGGCGAGAAAGTGGAAAAAGCCCACTGTTCACGCCATTATAGCGTGGATTCTTGGGTTGATTTTTTTTGGTTGTTCGTTTGCAAGAAAGTTTAGCTTGGATTCTTGGCTGATTGGCGGCCAAAATGAGAAAATTTGAGGAGTTTGTTTTCTCCATGTTTTGCGGGGAAACGCTGGAATCTTGCCTCGCTGGGTCCCACGGGGTGTTATCACCTCACCTCGGGGCTGCCTTCCTCCTTCTCCCCTTCTCTGCTTCCTTCGCTCGTTCATGTTGCCTTTGTGCGAAAACCCTAAAAATTTTCGTCGCCCGCCCGTCGTCAGGAAGTTGGAGCCGTTTTGGGTTGCCGAAGTTGATCCCCTTCTTCGTGGATCGTCGGAAGTGCCCTAGGCTTCTTGCTGTCGGTGAGGGGTGTTTCCTCTTGTGTCTTTTGGCTTCTGATCTGCGACGGATGTATAATTTCTGATTTCATCTCCTTCGCTGCTTCCTTCGCTGGTTCCTGTTGCCTTTGCGCGAAAACCCTAAAATTTCCGACGTCTACTGTCATGTAGCTGGAGCCGTTTTAGGTTGCCGAAATAAATCCACTTCTTCGTGGATCGTCAGGAGTGCCCTAGGCTTCATGCTGTCATTGAGGAGTGTTTCCTCTTTTGTCTTTTGGCTTCT
Organism: Scilla litardierei; assembly: GCA_030789695.1. Taxonomy (NCBI): domain Eukaryota; kingdom Viridiplantae; phylum Streptophyta; class Magnoliopsida; order Asparagales; family Asparagaceae; genus Scilla; species Scilla litardierei. The sequence goes on from CM061138.1 coordinate 38,383,688, forward strand.
AACCTGCGACGGATGAATAATTTTTGATTTTACTTCATGTGTTGGTACAATTCATGGCTGTTCTACACACTGGATCAAGCTGATATTTCATTCTTTGCTGCAAGTGTTCCGCAAATTTGAAGTGGTTGATCAATTTGAGGGTTATCGATACCATGTCGGGTTCAATAAACCCTAATTTTCCTTTTGTCATTGGCGTGAATAATGGGGGTTTCCCACTTTCTCGCCCACATTCTTGCAATCGAACTGGCCCTTAGATGAACAAGCATTTCATACACTTCATGAATTCGCAATCCAAGCCAATTCAAGCAAGCTGAACCCTTATTTAATTCGTATCTATTAAAAAATTGCCCCATGATGAAACATACTTACTTCAATTGAGTCATCGTTACTATGGATGGTATGTTGGGCCATTGCTATGGTATGCTTGATATAGTTCAAGAAATCAGCAATGATAATTTTATGTGGGGTTATTCTGATGGAAATAGATTAAGGATTCATGCATGGCTTGGACTGGTGTTGTTGGTTGCTGTATCATGGTGTATACAACGAAATTTATTTTTGGTTATATAGTGAATGTTGGCTTTATTTATCAAACTTGAAAAATAGTTTTGTTTTCAAAGAGCCCAATGATGACACTTAAGCATTGCTGCACGGATGATTTCTGTATTTCGAGAATAAAGGGTGGCTGGAAGGTTCCTTTAGTCCCTAAAGTGTTTTTCATTTTGTTGTAGCATCAAATGCATTGATATGGATTTTTATGATGTTTTATTTCACACTGATGGTGTTTGATGTGGAGATGATATGGATTTTGCATATCTGTTTCAATATTCACTTGTCATCTTGATTACTTTGGTTTCTATGATGGAGAAGCATGAAATTGTTATTTTTTGCTTCAATGTTTGGATAGTACTGAAGGAGCAACCGCCATGCCATCCATATAGAAATAAAAAAATATCTGAGGGCTCAAAATATTTTTCCCCCGGTTTGCTTTGTTATGGAATGTGGGAATATGGTTCATTATATAATTGAATTGTGTGTTGTAGTTGTGCCATAAACAAATTTTTGTCTGTGGAGTTATGCACATTGATCGAAGAAATTTATAATTTTATATGTATGTATCACCTTATCGATGATAGTATGTTTGATTCAAATAAGGTTTAGATGGATCACCAATGAGAACATTCGGGTTGTACAACATGTACATCGGCTGCGGCGACTATCATTTTTGTCGTCTTACACTTCATAGTATGCAAAAAGGGTAGGGCAAACCGTATACCAAGAGAGCCATCAGATATGTGTGATCTTCATAGAAACTCCTACGTGCGGAGAATTCTTCATGGGAGTGAAAGTAGTTGTTTATACTACTTAAGAATGCGGAGCCATGCGTTCATGAATCTGGCAAATTTAATGAGACAAAGGGATATTCTCAAAGACATTATTCATGTGTCCATAGAGGAGTAGCATGCCATGTTTCTACATATCGTAGGGCACAGTCAAAGAACAGAGTCATGCAAGCTGATTTTATACGGTGTCGGGTCTACAGTTAGCCGTTACTTTAACATAGTAATGCCGGCAGTTTGTTACTTGCGGGATATGTTCATGAAGCAAGCTCCAAATGAGACTCTGCCTGAGATAGTCAATAATCTTAATTGGTTTCCATATTTCAAGGTAATTTTGTTTTTCTGATTAGTTGGTAGTAGTCTATATTAATTTAAGGTGTCTTTATTATTTGCATCGTTGATGGAGCTTGTAGGATTGCATTGGTCTCATTGATGGGACACATATCGATGACATGCTACCAACCAATCTCGTTCCCCGATCTAGAGGCCGTAATGGGGTGACGAAAAATGTGCTTGCAGCTGTAAAGCCAAATAAAAGATTCACTTACGTAATGGCAGGGTGGGTAGGATCCGCAAATGAATTTAATGTCCTGAAAGATGCGTTGTCATTACCCCCCCCAAAGGTCTTCGTGTGTATGATGGTAATAGGCATAATTTAACCAAAATAATATATATATATATATAGTGATCTTCGGTTGCGAAAAATCCCGTGCGAAAGCCCGTGCGAAAACTTTTTTTTATTTTTTTGAAATTTTTTTTTTCAAAAATTTTTTTTGATGTTTAATCCATACAAATATATACCCCAGGGAAAATAATGGGTGAACCCGTTGGGCATTAGCGCACCCATCCACCCGTTACAAATTTAACGGTCTCAAAACGTGCGAATTTGATGAAATGGCTTGATCGAAGGCCAAATGACATTATTTCTCAACCATTATTTTTTGAGGGGGGTATAACAACATATAATGAGGGTGGAAAAAAGAATTTTTGAAAAAAAAAATTTCAAAAAAAAAGATAAAAACATTTTCGCACGGTGCGAAATGTTCTCATTTGAAAATTTTCCTATATATATATATATATATATTATATATTTCTGAAGTCTTATGATTATAAAATGGGTTTACGTTTCTGTTTGTATGGCAATATTACCTGTGTGATGCTGGATATACTACCATGCTAGTGTTCATATCGCCATACAGGGGCGTTAGATACCATCTAAAGGACCATACTGATCGAGTTTCTTGAAATCGTAAAGAGCTATTCAACATATGTCATTCTTCATTAAGAAAAAAGATTGAGTCGACTTTTGGAATACTAAAGAACAAGTTAAGATATTTTCGACCAAGCCACACTATACATTCCCAAGTCAAGTCGATACGGTCCTAGCTTGCACTGTGTTGCATAATTATATCCAAGTTGCAGATCCACATGACCCCCATCTAAATGACGATGTAGATGTGTTTGAGGAGGATGGCGATGTTATCGATGAGCATGATGGCGCGATTATGGATCTTTCACAATAGTTGCACATACGTGAACAAACCCAACTAAGGGACCACTGGAAACTTCGCAAGGATCAAATCGCACGGAAAATGTGGATCGACTATTGTAACATACATAATCATGGGAACACACTTGAACATGGCATATGATGGATGCTTTTATTTTTTATGTATGTGGATTCTTTATTACTCTATCTATTGTGTAAAACTGTAAGGCTTCTACTTTGATTATGTGATATGTATCATGTTATGTTTTCACCTCTTATGGTAATCTGGTATTTGCAATACACATACTATATGTGTGTGTATGTCGGTTGCTACTATTTTGCAATCGAAATATTAAATCATTCATTTTGTAGGCATGGCAGTGTCATCGCAGCCAGTGCAAGGGAGTGATCCTATGCGACCCATATATGACCCATCATATGGGAACCCATGGTATGAAGACGAACGTGGGAATGATCCATCTCTTGGGCGCCTGATGCCGCGTAGGATGACTGATTTCCAGTATCTTATGCAGAGCTACCATGGTGTAGTCCCAAGTATGTCGTTTACACAATTCTCCCAATATAGCATGCACATGCACATGCCAACAACCCCAGGATTTATGCATGTGCTCCAAGGGGGAATACATCCCTTTATAAGCCTGTCTCCCCAAAGTGCTTTCAACAAGACATCTTCGCAAAGCGGTAATGACACGAATGTCGGTGGTGGCTCTTCTGGGAAGTCGGTTTGACGGGATGAGGAGGGGGTGCTTTGGTTTCAAGTCCAAGAAAAAAACTAAGAAGCGAACACCCAAGGGGTAGCAAAACAAAGTTTGGGAGTTGGAGCATGATATGTTCCTAATTTCTTTCCTTGCAGATCAGGCAAGGCAAAGAAATAAAGTATATAAGACGTTTAAAGGGACTGCCTTCAATGCTGCAGTTGCACACATCAATTCAATATATGGCACGGCTTACACCAGCCAACATGTAAAAAATCATATGAAAGGTCTGGCTCGTCGCCTTGCCGATGTGTTAGGGTGCCTCCAGATAAGTGGTGTTGGTTGGTGTGAGGAGAAGAAGATGATAGTAATGGATGCTGAAGTTTATGAACCGTGGGCCGCGGTATTAACTTCTACATTTTTGGTAAACTGAAAACATTGTTGACTTATTTTAGTTCAAACTCCTTTATATATAATGCATTATTCGTGCAGGCAAACCATAGGTTGAAAGCCTATGTTAATTAACCGTTGCAGTGGCTTGATGATCTTTCTCTGATAATAGGAGATGATGCGGGTAAGGGGGATTTTAGGAATGTTGTGTATCAACAATTTGGAGGTCCATTCGAGGAAGTCGAAGGTGATCATGCAAGTCCTACACCTAACCCGCAAAATGATGTCCCTTGTACCATCACATCGTCTGCCTCGACTGGTAATTTTCCAGGCGGGACGAGCCATGCTAGCCCACCCTCTGTGTGGAGAAAGAAATTGCGTAGACGGTCTATAAGGGATGAACCCGAAATCATGCAGCAAATGGTTGACAAAGTTGTGGAGGTCGTCGAAACAATAAAGATCTCCCACTTTCACTGGACAGAAGTGCTATCCCAGCGGTTGTATGCAAACACAGAGTATCCTCCGAGGTGTTGGATATAATGTATGATGAGCTGGCCGATAATGAATGTGAAGGGAGGAAGTTTTTGGCGAAGCCGGATGAATCACAGAAGATATACCTTAAGCAGAAAATTGATGAGATTGAGAGGGCTAGGGGGCAGAGGGTGTCGATGGTGACGGAGATGATGATACCTGGGCATTGTAATTGAAAGCATATGTTGCTCTATGTGATTGGGAACATTATGTTCTATCAAACGCAAGTGCGTTAGCTGGCTGATGGTGAGGAAAAGGAGTAGTAATGCAGTAATGCAGTGTGGAAAAGGAGCAGTAATGCAGTGTATCTGAAGCCTTTTGTATCATGTAGTGTGGTATGTGTATTGCAAGTGAATGATAGGGTGCTAGGGTGCTAGGGTATCTATTTTGTCCAAGTTAGCTATTTTGTTACTCTATATTTTCTACTTCATTTGATAGGTTGGTAGGGTTTTCTGATGATCAGTCAAAGCTTTTTTATATGCGTATGTTTTGGACCTCTTTTCCCCTCTCTCCTTTTGTTAGTATTGATGCTTGGGTGCCTGATTATATATGATATACACTGTTAATATTTGATGTGATTAAGTACGTCGGTTTCATCATCGAAAACAAGTTTTACCAAGTACTTCAGCAGTAGCCCAAATGTCATCCTGCCATCTCTGTGAAAATTTGGAAAAAAAAGTATGAATAAAATGAAATATTAATGGAGAGTATAAAGATAGATTAAAAAGCCCAAAAAAATTTTTGCTCCTAGAAGATCTATAGCAAAGTTGAGAGAAGTGAGAACCCAAGATGAGGAAAAGATAAAGAATGATAGAAACATGCAAAAGAGACAAGAAGGGAGAAAAGTGAGTGGAAGCAGTACTTGATCCTTATGAAGCACTTGGGTATTTGAGGCAAAAATGGTTCCCTCACTCTGCATTCAAAAAAACCAAAAATAAAAATGCATTCAGAACCCAAAAATTGGAGTGGAGAAGAAAGACAGACAGTTTGAGTGCAAATCATAATGAATCATGATCAACTAAGTTGCAAAACAAAGCAAACTCTCAACTGGTTATCTGCTGCACTGAGATGGAACCATACACCACTAGCTTGTTTTATTGTTAGTGCACTTTCAATATCATGCTAGCTACAACAAAAAAAGGGTTTTTTTTCCTCACCACACAAGTATTGCATTGAAGTTATCTTCCACACAACTGTTCATGAAATCCTCAATTAATAATGATAGAGTTGCCTCAGATAGATTGTTATGGGCCTTTTGGCAACCTGGTTGTCCGTTTGAGTATCAGTTGTGCTGAGTATCAGTTTTTCAGAATAGACTGTTAATGATACCCATACCAAGTTGATCATATGATAACCATGCTCTTAATGTCCTTGGTTTGTTCCGCTGTTTCTGAATGTTGTGGTGGCATTTGTTTGGGCTTAATCTTGTGGCATCGGTTGCCTCGGCCTAGATCATATACTAGCAAATTGTGTGCAGTAAGAACTGTATGTTCACTAGTTTTGGGGTTTTTTGGCCAACCATTTTTTCACTTGCAGGCATGAACCTTTCTGTGATGCATTCAAAGGTCATGTAGGTTCATTGAGCTCCTAGAGCTTATTTTATTTTCAGATAATGTTAATTTCCTTATTTGTAGTGATAGCAGTTGCTTTTCTTATTGCCTCTGCCATTTTTCCAAATTAAGAAGAAAGTAGGACAAGTGCTATGATGTATATGAATACATTCCCATTAGAAAAAGTCTGTGTTTTTTGTTTTTCTGGGGCCTCTGTTGGTGACATGTTTTATGCCTTGGCTGGGCCTTTTAAATGCTATTGTTGGGACCGTTTTCTCTGTTATATCTGGTCATTGTCTTGTGAGTTTTTGTTGTCCCGAATTGGTTGGAAATTGCCCTGTAGCACTGCTTGAATATTGCATTTAGCTCCTAGTTCATATATCACAATTATACTTTGGTATCTCATCCATTATCTGCAGTTTGTAATAGTTTGTATTACTTTGTATTAGTTTGTATTGAGTGTTACATCCTCCATGCGAAACTCTATAAGAATACTTGTGCACTGTAGAGGATTCCCCCGTACAAATTTTGAATAGTGTGCTCATGGTCCAATATGGTCAGAAATTTTTAGGTTGAATATCATACTGCAGGTCATTTTTTAAATGAACGCGACGTTGCAAAATTGTTTGTGCTTGGTGCATTATTCACTTCAATTGCACTCTTTTAGTATGTTGGTTCTGTTAGTGCTGCTCGTGCATTGCACTTGCTTCCTACTTGAGTTGAATGTTCTTATTCAACACACAAACACACAATATTCCTTCTTATATTCTCAATCTTTGTTTGCATCTTGTTTATGGTTGGCTTGTATGCTCTACGGCTTGCAATATGAAATTGCTTTGTGTTGCTATCCTGATCAAACCTGTCTCATTGACTTTAATTTGTTCTAAAGTTTGTGGCAATGGCATATGAGAAGTACATGGTAATCCATGTCATTCCAGTGCAAAATTAGTCTTATTAATTTGTTCTAAAGTTTACTGTTTCACATGCTATCCTCAGTGAATATTTTGCTTCTCTGCCATTCATATGTCAAGTTTTCTGGCCTTTTAATTGCCAAACTGTTATTAACTATTAGCTGAAAATGATTTACTCTTAATCTCATGCGATGAGTGGTCATAAGCAGAATTCTCTAGTTCTAGGTGCCATGTTCTTTTTCATCCTGCTTGCCATTTGTTGGAGAAGTCATTTATCTTCACATCACATGTTGTTCATCTGCAAAGCTTTGGATGATTGCGTGATACTTTATTTGAGCATTTTGTGCAATGATTGATCTACTATTGATTATTTGCAAGATACGTGTATTTATATGTTTGTTGTAAATGGAGCACTTCAATTCTGGACCATGTTACAGTATGGGACGTCATAGACTTTTATGCAGTTGTATGTTTCACATGCATTCAACTACTTGTGTGTTTCCCAGATTTTCTGTGCATGTTTTCTTGTTTCCTCTCATTTTCTATGTTTCATTCATTTCTTGCATTCTTTCCCAGATTTTCTGTGCATGATCAGTATGTTTGGATTTCCATACCAAGTAATCTGCATGAGTTGATTTTTGGAAGTATTCTTTCGTTTTTATTGGCTTGGCTGGTTACTTTCTATGGTTTTTTATCAAATAATCCAATGATGAAAACAAGAAAATGAATAAATTTTTTCCTTATATTCCCAATTAAGTGGACGACTGGCTTGATGGTTTCTGTATTCCCCAAGGTGCTTGATTCCCTTAAAAAAGAACATGCCCAATAATGAATGGTATGTAATATGAGTATATCAGTTTGTATATCAGTTGCATGCATGACTTGCCTTTGCTGCTTACTGTTTATGGTTTTTATGATGGATCTGAATTGGGAAACTTCTGTTCCATTGATACTCCTTTTGTATATCATTTTAACTTGGGTAGATAATGAAGGAACAACTGCCAGCAACCACGTTGGAAAAAATGAAAAAACAACTTTTACTAAGGGCTATATATTTACAAATATGCTTTGTTTATGCTATGTAAGGGTTTTTGCTTAGTCTATGATACATCATTTGCTTTTGTGTATGACTTCTGATTTCTGCAAGATGATGTCAACATACAGGGTGTTATAACTTTTCGTAGATACGTTTTTTACACAAACTTTTCTCCTTATACACATCTTTTATATTAAAATTATTATTCATTAATTGTGTTTATTTGTATGATTGTCTGGGTACAAATGAGTTTAGGATCGAGCTCTTCTATTCGCTCCCGACAATGGGATATGCCGCATTATGAGTTGGATTCAGATGTTGATGACTTCAGAACTTGCCACTGTGGTCTTAGGTGCCCAGAAGGACTTCATGGACCAGGAGCAACACATGCCGAAGTTTTTAGAGTTGTACGTCTAGATGGGGAAAATGCAAATTCTTCGAATGGAAGGTCACCCCGCACGGTGAGTGGTCCACATTTGTTATACATCATTTAATGGATGAGAATGAAAGATGGCCAAGAATAGAAAGCTCTTCGAGCTCACTGCCTGAGAGGAGGTTGTTGGAGATAGTGAGGCGGTTGGAAACGAGCGTAGGACATTTTGAGAGAAACAATGAGAAAATGGATAGCATCCTATCCATTTTCAAATCAATTAAGTTTATATTGTTTTCTCTCATAGTTGTATTATTTTTTATGTTGATGATGGTGTATAACAAGTTCGACTGATTTGGGGATGAAACATTTTGTATAATGACTATGGTTTATTTGAAAGAGGTGTATTTTGGGGGTCCATTGCTATGTGTTGCATGCATGTATTGCCTTTTGTGTATATCAGTTTCATGTCTATCTTGTCTTTGCTGCTTGCAAATTTGCGGATTTTTATGATGGAGCTGATTTCCTGGCACGATCGGTCGAACAGGCTCGGACTCGGGAGCGTTCAGACCCGAACGATGGAGCACCGAATGGTGGCTTCGGCTGGTTGATGTCTCCTTCGATCTGCACAGACGAGAAAGCTCGTCAGTGGGGGTCAGACCTTGGTTCTGACTAAGTCCCCTCTGATGCCTAAGTCAGCACTGTCTGAAGGATGCTCGGTGGTATCGAGTATGGTTTACGGAGAGACCAATACGCGAGTCCTCAGGCCGAGCTGTGGAGGAGAAATGCGTGAAGTGGAAGAAAGGTCTTGGAGAGGTGTAATACCTGAGATTTTGGGTATTCAGGATTTGATCCCTTGGCGTTTCGTCTTTTGGGTCTCTTAGAGGAGTCCGCATGTCAGCGCCTTCATGGCGTCCTGTCATCTCGCCCTTCGTGTCTGCCTGCTTTAATGGTCCCTTCAAGGGACATGAAGGCGGACGTGATGGCACATTAACTGGTGTTAAAGGCAGTCACGATCTGGGTAGCGGTTTCCTCAATCGTGGAGAGTCAGCAGTTCCCTCGACGTTGAAGAGAGGCGTGTCCAATCCCTGGTCCATTCGATTCTCCCTCCTCCCTCACCTTGAAGAGAGTCGGGGGTAAGCGATTGCTCCTGGTTTGGGCCCTCACCATCGCGGTCCGCGACTATGGTTGAGCACAACGGGGGACATGCCCACGAGATGCTGAATGGCTGCTGCCAGAGCTTGGAAGTTGTCGTTCATCTCCTGGGTGTGTGATGGTCGAGTTGTTCGCAGGTTACCGAGCGCGAGTCGTCGGTTTCTCCTGTAGAGTGGCTGTGCTCGGTTTCATGCTGGACGTAGCTACCCTCCTCTGGAATGGTTGGCATTCGGGCTGCTCCGTTGTTATGCTACTCCATATTGGTTGCAGTGGATGACGTGGGAGATGATCTCTTTCCACAGACGACGCCAAATGTTACGTGGTGTTTTCTCACCACTGATTGATAGCTTAAAGGTCTGGGGGTCGTCACGGTCACATGGGACGCGTGCGGCCTCCGGAGTCGGTTGTCCGAGCATTCGCTTGGGGGGGCACGCAGATCCGTGCGCCGATGTGCCGAAGGGTAGCTTCGACAGAGCGACGATTTCCTGGCACGATCGGTCGAACATGCTCGGACTCGGAAGCGTTCGGACCCGAACGATGGAGCGCCGAATGGTGGCTTCGGTTGGTTGATGTCTCATTCGATCTGCACAGACGAGAAAGCTCGTCAGTGGGGGTCGGACCTTGGTTCCGACTAAGTCAACTCTGATGCCTAAGTCAACACTTGTCTAAAGGATGCTCGGTGGTATCGAGTATGGTTCACAGAGAGACCAATACGCGAGTCCTCAGGTCGAGCTGTGGAGGAGAAATGTGTGAAGTGGAAGAAAGGTCTTGGAGAGGTGGAATACCTGAGATTTTGGTTATTCAGGAATCGATCCCTTGACGTTTCGTCGTTCGGGTCTCTTATAGGAGTCCGCATGTCAACACCTTCATGACGTCCTGTCATCTCGCCCTTCGTGTCCGCCCGCTTTAATGGTCCCTTCAAGGGACATGAAGGCGGACGTGATGACGCATTGACGGGTGTTAAAGGCGGGCGCAATCTGGGGAGTGGTTTCCTCAATCGTGGAGAGTCAGCAGTTCCCTCGACGTTGGCGTTGGGCCGACGTGACTTCTCGCATTTTTTGTTTATTGCATGTAATATCTCTATTATGTGGTGCAATAAGGAAGATGTGAGTAGTTAGGTCAGAGGTCGGCTTTCAGTCCGGCCGAAGTTTTAGATGCTGACAAGCAAGCCTCTTAATCGTATCAGACACCATTTCTTGATATGTCAACATCCAGTAGACCCAGCATCAATTGGCTCATAGGACATTACTAAAAAAGTAATTGAATTTAGCAATGGGTTAATAATTATTTTAGTCATTGCCTAACCCCGCATTACGCTTACCTTGGATTTGACAGAGCAGTACACAACGACAAAAAAAAGAAACACCTTCAGGAAACGAACACAATTACTGCTCCCCTGCCCTTGTTCATTCTTGAGAGAACACCCGTCATCATTGTATTTCTCGATTAAGCCAAGCATTTGCTGGGAAATGGATCAATCGTTTATGCCATCCGCGATGCGATCGAGAGCCCGAAAAAGCTCTTGAGGCCTCGACAACATCGGCATATGATCTGCTCCTCTTATCTCCACTGCTCTTGTTACAGGATAATTCTGAATCATGGAGTACTGGTAGTCCTTGACAATCGCAGCATCCTCGCAACAGACTATGTAGAATCGAGGCACGGAGCCGTATCTATCCTTGGAGAAGGCCGGCTGGCTCTCTAGATCTTCGATAAACAACGACGACGGCCTCACCAATGTTCTGGCTAACATGAGGTCATGCATCAAAGGGAGATGACTGCATTAGTACTCTCTGAACAAATTCATGTGCCTAACATTGATCTGAGCGCACCTCGGCTGAGCAGAGCTGATAGAGCTTGGACGCCATGAACTCCGGACCAAAGAGCATGGAATTGAAGCAGAATTGTGTGTCCATCCATATATCCGGATACTGCTCCAAAGGCTGCATGTTCAAAAATCTATTCTATTGACTTTAGATTAAAATTTGTGATGATTTATATCGAAAAGCGACATACCTTCAATACTGATGATGGCCTTGATGCACAATCAGGCATTAACGCCGTAACAAAAACCGCAACGGCTACCTCGGATGGAGGACGAAGCCATTACTTTCGAGACAAGGAAAATCTAAATCAAGAAAATGAAGACGGTATCTTCGTATTCTACCGCTGGAGCCGTCCTATATAGGTACTGCAACAACCGCATGATGAAACACGCGTCGAATATGTTGTGCGTCGTACGGAAGCAGTCGGATCGCCGAAGTATCTAGCACGAATAACAAATAGAGAGCAAACAAAAGATTTAGGTCGTCTAACCGACCAAGGGAACACTTCTCTTAATTTCAAATAAAACACTCAACCATTACAAAGAAATCCTCACAAATGGCTCACTCAAAAATTGTCACGCCCCGCTGCCCAAAATAGGGAGGGTCGACGTGACAAGCCGCGGTATTAGAGTACCAAGCGCTAAAGTACACACCAAAGTCACGCAGGCCACTGGAAACGCTGAGGAAACACAGGCAGTAAAGTACAGACTGAACGATTAACAGAACAGTACAGCTCCAACACAGAAGGATAGTACACGAAACTACAACACAGGCAGTAAGGTAAAATACGACGAATAGAATATCCAAGAGTCACAGAGCACCGCTACTACATGGCCAGTACTGCACAAGTCCACTGTACAACCCCAACAGCAAAAGCTCCCACAAAAGTACAACTCAACCCTACTGGGTACAAAGGGAACAGGGGTACAACACTGCGTTCATCACACACACACAACCCAAAACTACACCACGCGACCCACACTAACCACAACACTACGGATCCTGCTGAGACGAGCTGCCCTCCGGGGTCTCCACTCCCGGGCCCGCCACCAGAGAACCAGTGCCTGGACCTGTAGGGGGGAGGACACGTCACAGCGTGCCCAGTAGGAACTCCACAACTCTACTACTCTAATCATAGTGCACAACAAGGAATCACAACAAAGGAAAAGGCATCACATTCCAGAGTTACTGTTTTTTTCTTTTATAGGTTAGTTTTCATGCATGAATTCGAAACCTCAGTAATGGGTCAGACATCGGGGACTGGACCTCACCCGATAAAGTGGGTGGAATGCTATGACTTCCCGAGACAAGCTCTTACGAAAGAAGCCGTTCACCAACACAACCAATCTCAACCACAACCGCACCAACTCCCCGCCGCTGAGGGCTCGTCGGGAGTGGCCCACAACTCAGCAGTCCATCCCCCGCATGCTCACTCGTTACCTTGGTTTTCCCAACCCCTCCTAGGGCACTCACCCACTTCGAGTGGAACGAGAACACCCTAGGTTGTCTTTTAACTAATCATTAAACCTAGAGTATGAAGCATGTAAAATGAGATCTAATGCATTCTTTTCATCGGGATGTTCACAACAACTTGCGAGCTTCATAAGCCATGAACATAAACATACATTTTCAAACTTGCAACATAAAGTAGCATACCCATAGACAGCACTTAATCACCGATGAATCCACATTAGCGATATGTTTCGAAGTAAACCAAAACAATAATCTAGTCATTAGCAAACAATGCAATTTGCTGAAATTTCGTCAATAGTCACAACATCAATGATTAACAGCCATTTCCAGTGAGAAGTTAACAAAACTTACTGAATGAAAATTGTAGATATGGCAGTTTTGAGTTCACATATAAAATTTCATGCAAAACTATGGAGTATGTGATTTATGATGAATTATTTGGTAAAGGGTGTCAAAACTGTTCTGCAGACAGATTTCTATGTCTGTGTTCAAAGCCAAGTTTGGGCATATTCTAGCTAGAATTTCGACATAAAAATCGCGATGGACTTTGAGAAAAACTTGTTATCTTTCCAACAAGACCAAAATCAACAAAATCCAAGATGTGTACAGGTAGTGGTGCTCGTTTTACTGAAATGTGTACAGCTTGACAGAATTCCTGGCATGTTGCACAATTCGAATTTTTACCCCAACTTCTAGTTCGAATCAGAAAAAGTGATGAACATGCAAGTTTCTCATAACTACGAGATAAATATCATATAAAATTTTCAGAGCATGCCTAATAGCCATTTAATCCCAGCACTTATCTAAAGTTTCAGCAAATTGTCAAGCATGCAACAAGAATCCTAGCTCTACAACATTCTTCCCAAATTTCGAAGAAAACCTAAACATACAAGCTTCTTTCCATCACCTATAACTAGAGGGAGAGGTGAGAAGTTCCTACCTCCTTGGAGCTTCAAGTGATGCCTTGGGTTTGCAAGAAATCTCCTCCAATCTTGGATTTCCTCCTCCTCCTCCTCCTCTTCTTTCTCTCTTCTTTCTTCTCTTCCTTTTTCTTTTCCCCTTTTTTTCCCGAGGTAATTTCAGCCATGGGCTGAAATAATGGAGAGAGGGGGAGAGAAAGGGACCTAGGAGAGGGGGGGGGTTATGGTGTAGGGTGAGGGGAGAGATGGGGGGGTTAGGTGTACTTTGGTATGGCAAACTTATTGCCATACCCCCATTTTCTTTTCTATTCCTTTTTTTTTTCAAAATTAGCCATCCAAAAGCTTGATTTTATTACAAGTTTGCCATTGCAAATATCTCATTCCCTTTTTCACAATAACCCTTCACTTAAAGAAATTTGCCTTAAGCCTAATCTTACATTGATACCCTCATTTGGGTATAAATGAAAAATCGAGGGGCAATTTGCAAATCTCTCCATTCCCCGGGATTGGTGTGCACATGTACGAGAAACTTGGATGAATTTAACGATTACTTAGTATTTGCACACTAGGGTTGTTACACCCTACCCTCCTTAGAAAAATTTCTGTCCTCGGAAATTTAACAAAATCAGGAGAGCAGTCATTTATATACAATACCCAACAACTGCAGAAAATATAAGATACAACAGTCATTGCTCAAACAGGTACGGGTATTTCTCTTGCATCTCATCTACTCGCTCCCAAGTTGACTCTCCCGGAGACTCTTGCTGCCACATGACCCGCACCAAGTCAATGGTCTTCTTCTTCAACGTCTTCTGCCTCCGGTCCAAGATAGCCACTGGTTGCTGCTCATATGTGAGATCCGACCGTACTTCTATCTCTGAAAAATCTACAACATGTTTGGGATCTCCCATATATCTTCTGAGTTGAGACACATGGAAGACATTATGCACACCTTCGAGTGCAGGTGTCCATGTTAGCCGATACGCAACTTCACCGACCTTAGCGGAAATCTCGAACGGACCAATGTACCTAGGACTCAGCTTCCCACGTTTGCCAAATCGGATGGTCCCACGAACCGGCGAAATTCTTAGGAACACGTAATCCCCTGGCTGAAATTCCAAGGGTCTCCGCTTTGTATCAGCACAGTGCTTATAACGATCCTGCGCGATGCGCAGATTCTCTCTGACTGTCCGCACCACATCTGTTGTTGCCGCCACCAAGTCTGGTCCTAAAAACTCCCTGTCTCCAACGTCATCCCAACTTAAATGAGACCTACACTGCCTTCCATACAGAGCTGCGAAGGGAGCCATGCCAATACTTGCTTGATAACTGTTATTGTATGCGAACTCGACTAGATGCAGATGGTCCTCCCACGAACCCTTGAAATCAAGCATACACGCTCGCAACATATCTTCAAGAATCTGAATGGTTCTTTCCGACTGTCCATCAGTCTGAGGATGATACGAAGTACTGAAATTCAAACGCGTCCCCAGACTAGCATGTAAACTTTTCCAGAAATGTGAGGTGAATCTGCTATCCCTATCAGATACTATACTCACTGGGACTCCATGCAGTTTCACGATCTCCTCCATGTACCTCTTAGCCAGATTCTCTGTTGACTGTCCAACTCGGAACGGAATAAAATGTGCCGACTTGGTCAATCGATCTATGATGACCCAAATCGCATCATTGCCCCTAGGCGTCCGAGGTAAACCAGTCACAAAGTCCATGGTCACATGCTCCCACTTCCATTCTGGAATGGGGAGAGGCTGCAACAATCCTGCAGTTCTCTGGTGCTCAGCCTTCACCTGCTGGCAAACCAAGCAGGACGCCACACTCTTGGCTACACTCTTCTTCATTCCTGACCACCAATAATACTGCTTCAAATCTCGGTACATTTTGGTCCCTCCAGGATGGATAGAATATGGGGAACTATGTGCCTCCTTCAATAGTTCCTCCCGAATCTCGCCACTTGGCACACAAACCCGGTTCCCAAATCTCAACGACCCATCTTCGTGAATACGAAAATCGGTACGAAGTCCAGCTTCCACTTGCTCTCGGATCCTCTTCAACTTGGCATCCCCTGATTGAGCTGCCTTAATCCTGTTCACCAAATCAGACTGGATTTGCAGCCCCATCATAACAGTTTTCTCTCCTGGGAGTACAACTTCTATTCTCATCTGTCGGATTGCCCACCGAAGTTGTGGTTGAGAGGTTAGCTTCATTACGGCGGGTAATCTACTAAAAGCATTTGGCACCACATTCACCTTCCCAGGATGGTATAGCAGATCAACGTCATACTCAGCCATTAATTCCAACCATCGTCGTTGTCTCATATTAAGCTCCTTCTGAGTGAACACATACTTTAGACTCTTATGGTCAGTGTATATCTTCACGTGTTCACCTAGAAAGAAATGTCTCCATAATTTCAAAGCCAGGATCACTGCTGCCAATTCCAGGTCATGTGTGGGATAGTTCAGTTCATGCTCCTTCAACAATCTGGAAGCATATGCCACCACTCGCCCGTGCTGATGAAGGACACAGCCTAGTCCTCTGCCAGACGTGTCACAGAAAACTTCAAATCCACCCGAACGGTCAGGGATAGCTAAGATAGGAGCAGTGGTCAACCGATGCTTCAGCTCATCGAACGCACGCTGGCATTCCTTCGACCAGACATACGCAACATCCTTCTTCGTCAAATGAGTCAAAGGCGAGGCAATCTTCGAGAAATCCTTAATGAACTTCCGATAGTACCCAGCCAACCCCAAAAAGCTTCGAATCTCTGTGACTGTCCGAGGTATAGGCCAACCTTCTACTGCAGCAACCTTCTCATGATCAACAGACACTCCGTCTCCAGAGACTATGTGACCAAGAAACACAACTTTGGTCAACCAAAATTGGCACTTGCTGAACTTAGCGTACAATCGGTGCTGCCTGAGGGTATTCAAAATCATCCGCAGATGCTCAGCATGTTCATCCTCATTCTTCGAGTAAACCAGGATGTCATCGATAAATACCACCACAAACTTATCTAAATACTCGAAGAAGATCTGATTCATCAGCCTCATGAAAGTAGCTGGGGCATTCGTCACTCCAAAAGGCATCACCAGAAACTCATATTGACCGTATCGAGTACGGAATGCGGTTTTCGGAACATCAGATTCCCGCACCTTCACTTGGTGATACCCACTTCGCAAATCTAGCTTCAAATACACCCGGGATCCACCAAGCTGATCAAAAATATCATCAATCCGGGGAAGAGGGTACTTATCCCTCACCTTCACCTTATTCAATTCTCGATAATCAATGCACATCCTCCGAGATCCATCC
Organism: Scilla litardierei; assembly: GCA_030789695.1. NCBI lineage: Eukaryota > Viridiplantae > Streptophyta > Magnoliopsida > Asparagales > Asparagaceae > Scilla > Scilla litardierei. The sequence continues at coordinate 38,400,725 of CM061138.1, forward strand.
TTCTTGTTCACAAGCAACACTGGCGCTCCCCACGGTGACACACTTTGGCGAATCAATCCCCTATCTGATAAATCGGTCAACTGATTGCGGAGCTCAGCTAACTCCGATGGGGCCATACGGTATGGAGCCTTCGCTATCGGTTGAGCGCCTGGAATCAGATCAATAGTAAACTCCAGGGACCTATCTGGGGGTAATCCAAAGATGTCATCTGGAAAGATGTCAGGAAATTCTTCAACAACCATTGGTAACACGGGCTCTGCTTCCATGTCCAAATACTCCACGACCGTAGCTCGAAACTTCAAGGGCTCAAGCTCGCTACTACCATCCCAAAACTCAAACTCTGGATGGTCAGGGATCCGAAAAACTACCCTCCTTAGTCTACAGTCTATGTTAGCATAGAACATCCCCAACCAATCCATTCCGAACACTGCCTCATAGTCGGGTAACTCAATCACCAAAAAGTCTGCATACAACTCTCGTCCCCCGATCTCAACAGGACAGTTCCATATCCCAGAGACACTACAAATAACCCCATTTCCGGTGTGAACATTCCAACTATCAGCAAAGGTGTCAACTACTATGGAGTGTTGTGTCACAAACTTCTTCGACAGAAAACAATGTGACGCTCCAGTGTCAAATAAGGACATAGCAGGGTAAGAGGCTACCCTAACAATACCTAAGTATCACAACAATAAAACTCAGCCAACTAGCTAAATAGAATAACTGAGGCTCAAATCTATTAGACTGCATAGGGGCAAGATTCATACCGGTGATCACTCGACTAGCACCCTCCGAAGTCTCTACTGGGGTCATGGTGTACTGCTGCCGCCTCGGTGGAGGAACTGCCCCGGGTTCCCTCGTCGCTGCTGGGGAGGTGGAGGGGGTCCTCTCGGTGCAGACGGTCTCGATCCTGACGGTGCCGGAAGGGCAAGCCGCTGCGGCGGTGGTGGAAGAGGTCTCTGCTGTGTAGGCCGGACAGCTGTTGACGGCGGCGGCACCGGGGCATGACCCGACTGTGGGCAAAATCTGCTGATGTGTCCCGGCTCTCCACATGTATAACACCTGGCATTCGTAACTCGGCAGTCTCTCTGCACATGCCCTGACTTCCCGCATCTGTAGCATGAAGGTCCCTTCTGTGCCGGAGGTGGAGCCCCGGTCGCTTGAATGTCACCCGCTGAACTGGGCCAGGCGTAGTCCTCTGCTGAGCAGCCGGTCGCCTGTCACTGGCTGGTGGCCTCCCCACACTCCGTAGGTGGGTCTCATGCTGTCTGGCAGCCCGCAGTACGGCCTCCTGAGTCAATAACTCCTGAGTAGACATGGCCGCCCGAAACTCTACGTCTAGTCCCTTGCGGAATCGCCAGGCTCTGATGGCATCTGTCGCTACAAGCTCTGGCGCGTACTTGCTCAGCAACGAGAACGCTGCATCATACTCATCCACCGTCCTCCCATCCTGAGTCAAATGCTCAAATCTCTGCCTCAACTCGTCCTTCGCCGCCTCCGGAAGGAACTTGGCCTCAAACAACTCCCGAAAGGTCTCCCAAGCAATGTTCCCCTTCAGTCGCCTCTCCTGAGCCTCCCACCAGTCTCTAGCTTGATGGGTCAACTGTCGCCTCACCAACTCTACCCAACCGTCTCGGGGATACCGACACATCGTCAGATCATCCTCAGTGTGTCGCAGCCACTCATCTACCTCGAGGCTACTCTCCCTGCCCGAGAAGTATCGCGGACGCAGTGTCCTGAACTCCTTGTAGCTCGGCGGCTTCGGCGCCACTGCCCTCTCCTCCATCTGACCCATGTGATCTAAAATGCCCATCAGAACCTTAGCCATCAGGGCTGACTCTGAGGTCCTGTCACCCGAAAACTGCACATCACCAGCTGGGCCAATCCCACCATCAGATGTCACGGTCCCGCCGGAACTCCCGTTCCCACCTTCCATCTGCAGGCGAAAAATAGAACAAATGCATTAGTGTCGTGTACTGAAATTTTGGAGCCTTACATGTGTTCCCTTTACGTGTATCGCAGTGGGCGCGAACCTGCATGGGCCACCACAAAACCTGTCACGCCCCGCTGCCCAAAATAGGGAGGGTCGACGTGACAAGCCGCGGTATTAGAGTACTAAGCGCTAAAGTACACACCAAAGTCACGCAGGCCACTGGAAACGCTAAGGAAACACAGGCAGTAAAGTACAGACTGAACGATTAACAGAACTGTACAGCTCCAACACAGAAGGATAGTACACGACACTACAACACAGGCAGTAAGGTAAAATACGACGAATAGAACATCCAAGAGTCACAGAGCACCGCTACTACATGGCCAGTACTGCACAAGTCCACTGTACAACCCCAACAGCAAACGCTCCCACAAAAGTACAACTCAACCCTACGGGGTACAAAGGGAACAGGGGTACAACACTGCGTTCATCACACACACACAACCCAAAACTACACCACGCGACCCACACTAACTACAACACTACGGACCCTGCTGAGACGAGCTGCCCTCCGGGGTCTCCACTCCCGGGCCCGCCACCAGAGAACCAGTGCCTGGACCTGTAGGGGGAGGACACGTCACAGCATGCCCAGTAGGAACTCCACAACTCTACTACTCTAATCATAGTGCACAACAAGGAATCACAACAAAGGAAAAGGCATCACATTCCAGAGTTACTGTTTTTTTTCTTTATAGGTTAGTTTTCATGCATGAATTCGAAACCTCGGTAACGGGTCAGACATCGGGGACTGGACCTCACCCGGTAAAGTGGGTGGAATGCTACGACTTCCCGAGACAAGCTCTTACGAAAGAAGCCGTTCACCAACACAACCAATCTCAACCACAACCGCACCAACTCCCCGCCGCTGAGGGCTCGTCGGGAGTGGCCCACAACTCAGCAGTCCATCTCCCGCATGCTCACTCGTTACCTTGGTTTCCCCAACCCCTCCTAGGGCACTCACCCACTTCGAGTGGAACGAGAACACCCTAGGTTGTCTTTTAACTAATCATTAAACCTAGAGTATGAAGCATGTAAAATGAGATCTAATGCATTCTTTTCATCGGGATGTTCACAACAACTTGCGAGCTTCATAAGCCATGAACATAAACATACATTTCCAAACTTGCAACATAAAGTAGCATACCCATAGACAGCACTTAATCACCGATGAATCCACATTAGCGATATGTTTCGAAGTAAACAAAAACAATAATCTAGTCATTAGCAAACAATGCAATTTGCTGAAATTTTGTCAACAGTCACAACATCAATGATTAACAGCCATTTCCAGTGAGAAGTTAACAAAACTTACAGAATGAAAATTGTAGATATGGCAGTTTTGAGTTCACATATAAAATTTCATGTAAAACTATGGAGTATGTGATTTATGATGAATTATTTGGTAAAGGGTGTCAAAACTGTTCTGCAGACAGATTTCTGTGTCTGTGTTCAAAGCCAAGTTTGGACCATATTCTAGCTAGAATTTCGCCATAAAAGTTGCGATGGACTTTGAGAAAAACTTGTTATCTTTCCAACAAGACCAAAATCAACAAAATCCAAGATGTGTACATGTAGTGGTGCTCGTTTTACTGAAATATGTACAGCTTGACAGAATTCCTGGCATGTTGCACAATTCGAATTTTTACCCCAACTTCTAGTTCGAATCAGAAAAGGTGATGAACATGAAAGTTGCTCATAACTACGAGATAAATATCATATAAAATTTTCAGAGCATGCCTAATAGCCATTTAATCCCAGCACTTATCTAAAGTTTCAGCAAATTGTCAAGCATGCAACAAGAATCCTAGCTCTACAACATTCTTCCCAAATTTCGAAGAAAACCCAAACATACAAGCTTCTTTCCATCACCTATAACTAGAGGGAGAGGTGAGAAGTTCCTACCTCCTTGGAGCTTCAAGTGATGCCTTGGGTTTGCAAGAAATCTCCTCCAATCTTGGATTTCCTCCTCCTCCTCCTCCTCTTCTTTCTCTCTTCTTTCTTCTCTTCCTTTTTCTTTTCCCCTTTTTTTCCCTAGCTAATTTCAGCCATGGGCTGAAATAATGGAGAGAGGGGGAGAGAAAGGGACCTAGGAGAGGGGGGGGTTATGGTGTAGGGTGAGGGGAGAGATGGGGGGGTTAGGTGTACTTTGGTATGGCAAACTTATTGCCATACCCCCATTTTCTTTTCTATTCCTTTTTTTTTCAAAATTAGCCATCCAAAAGCTTGATTTTATTACAAGTTTGCCATTGCAAATATCTCATTCCCTTTTTCACAATAACCCTTCACTTAAAGAAATTTGCCTTAAGCCCAATCTTACATTGATACCCTCATTTGGGTATAAATGAAAAATCGAGGGGCAATTTGTACATCTCTCCATTCCCCGGGATTGGTGTGCACATGTACGAGAAACTTGGATGAATTTAACGATTACTTAGTATTTTCACACTAGGGTTGTTACAAAGATCGCTCACAATGATCCTATGGAACTTCCAATAGGATCTCATACAACTCTCCCAATGCTTCGATAGAAGCTCAATTGGATCAACACTTCTTCGATACTTAATAACCAAAACATGCCATCCCTTTTATAGGCAATGAGGGGGAGGGGGGTTGGTGCACCAACCCCCCATTGGGTTGGTGCACCAACCCCCTTGGTTGGTGCAATAACCATGGGCAGCCCATATGTAACGGTCTGTTTTCGTTAAGACAAATATTTACATATTTAACCTATTTTCAAAATTATTATAACTATTTTATAAAGGTTGATCAGGAGTTTTAAACTGATTTCAAAAATTCTTATAAAAATATTTTGAAATACTAGACTTATTATAAAGTATTTCAGCAATTTCAGATTTCCTCAAATGCCCAAAACATTGCTGTTAAAATTCATCTTCCAAAATTACCGTTTTGATTCGACGAATTTATTTTCTATACAAACGACTTCAAAACGTTTTCAAACTTCTACAGTAGCATTCTATGATCATTTAGGGCTCCCCACATTAATTTCGTAATTTTCTGAAGTCAAATCGATAGAGAACCCGCAAACCCGCTTCCTAAACGTTTTGGCCTAAAACACGTATTTCCGTAGCTCCAACCCTAAATCGAATCTCGTATTCGCGATCCTCGCGACGATACGATCCCGTGGGTATGTTTTCATAATTTTTCGGACACGTTTACTAGTAAGGGCAAAATCGTAATTTTCGTTACAAATTTTACCGTCACCATTTACCCTAACTAATTACTATGACCTAATTACCATTTACTTTAACCCCCCCATGCATAACACGTTTAAACACTTTACAAAGTTTTCTGACTTTAGTCAAAAAGAATACCCACCGTATTAAAAATGTTGGGGTTAGTCAACAACCCCTAACCCCCTCATTAATTACAAATAGTAGGGTATTAACCCTATAAATACACCCCTAAGCCCGCTTAACCCATTAATTCTTAAGTTAACTTTTGATTTTAAAATTCCGCACAGACTCTCTCTCTCTCTGCGTGTTCTCTCTCCCCTAGGTCACGCGAGCACCCCCCCCCTTCGAAAACCCCGTGCACCTCTCCCTCAACTCTCGTTCTCTCTTCCCTAGCTCTCCCCTCAGGCGACTTCGACCACCGACCGCCGCCAAACGCCGCGAGCACCGCCCTGTACGATCGCCGCCACGCCCCGAAGCCCCAGCATCCCCTCCGCCGAACTCCAAGCGCCGACAGCAGCTCGAAGGCCGCGCCTCCGCCGCAGCTCGAGAGCCAGCCCCGACGACCTCTCACCCCGCCGTCACCACCTCGTCCGTCGCCGTCCTCTGGTCCTCCGAACGCCTCCACCTTCGCCTCCACCTTCCGACGCCGATCCCGCCGCTTTCCGCTGCTCCCGGAGGGCCCCCGCCGTCAACCACGCCGCTGCAGCCGCCCATGAAGTCCGCCGCCGCCACCTACGACGTCGCCTCCTCAATGGCAAACTTGTAAATATTAAGAAAATTTCGTATTTTAGATTTTTTAATTAATTATTAATAGGGTTTAATAGTTATAAATCTATAACTAATTATATAAGCACCTAAAAAATGAGTGGATAGCCCCAGAAAATCAGAAACGATGTTCCGGACCCAATGGCACTAGTTTCATCTCAATCCGATGCCTAGTTTTTCCAGAATTAATTTTTGAACCCAAAACTTAAATACGTCATTTTCATTTAAAAATTCAAAACTTCTTATTTTTACGTAAACTTATATATGATAAAAATATATGTTAAAGAACTCTCCGAGACGGTCATTTTGACAGCTCACTTGCAACATTCCGATGTAGATTGTATCCGGAATAAATTGTTGAATAAATATGTTAGTAATTGAAAAATAGATTTTAAATTGATTTTGAGCTTTGAAAAAATTATAAAAAATTAACAGAAGCATCTGAAAAATATTTCCTCTTGCAGAAAAATTATTTTCATCATATCTAGGCTATAGAAAAATTTAGAACGTTTTCCGACACCGTTTTAGCCAGTTTTGAAAATCAGAACGATCAGATTATTTAGATAGGAACGTTGCGTGTTTTAATCAATGTTTTTGTGTTGCAGGTACCAACTATTGTGCACCTACTTCAGAGAAAGCCCTAGATCAAGTTCCGGCTAGCTACGACAGCCTCGAAATCAGTAAGTCACGATTAATTCTAATGTTAGAAAATTAGATAAGTGTACCCGTATGAACTTAGGACACCACTATAGCCTCCGAACGGCTACTTGACTTGAACCGAACTAGAAACCTAATCTAATAGGAAAGTAATCAACTATAGATTACTTTGCCAACTTTCAACTTTGGTGGTTGTTAAACACAAACATCAACTTGGGTAAATTGTGTACTACCGAAACTACCACCCTTAAACCAACAGTTTTTGTATTCCATGTTTGTTGGACTTGTCTTTATCCTCAAATTTCTTAGCATCTGCTCTGCTTTACTTTCTGGTTTTAAAAACCAGTGGTCCTGGTTAATTATCATCGTGAACAAGGAATTGATAACATCTTAAGAAATATCTTGTGGAATATCTTATGGAATATCTGGTGGAACATCTCATGAAACATCTTGTGGAACATCCCGTATAAACATGTACATAGAACACTTGACACTTCACTGGGGTTTTGGGGTAACTCATAGTTTGAGAGAGTATGGGAGTGACTGGAGTTCAATCTTCCCGTCCCGCTGCCTGTGTTCCGGTATACCGTCCCGCTGCCTGTGTTTCGGCAAAATACATGTACCGTGCCTGTGTTTCAGCATTCGTCTGGGTCGCGCCTAGGCAAGAGATGGACTTGATGGTCACATATTGTACTCTCCGACTTGAGTCACGTAGTTTAGCGTATAAGTTTTTATCGATGGCACACATAAGAATGATAAGCTCCTTCAATGGACCATGATCCGGTCAATGTGCTTGGCTAAGTTTGTTGGATCACCCTTGCTAGACTTGGGGTAGTGATCCTGACTTAGTCACTTCCCTGTCCGTGTTCCGCTGGACCGCAAGGATGTGAATCATGATTATGTAACACCATCGATCTTCATCACTATCACCCTATCTTTAGCTAATACAGTCACCGCTACCCTACACGTTCCATGTACGTTACTTACTACACTTGTGCAGTCAGAGTACCTTACTTGTCGTACCTTTAGCTACAGCGGTAGCATGTTTCTCTTGCTTGGCCTACTTCACACTTAGTACAGTTGTTATCCTATCCAGTTCAGTTTACTTTTACTGCTCAGTTGTGTATAGTTGTTGCTCAGTACTTTACTTTTCACTCTGGTTTGCTCGTATGTAGTTACTTTTGTCATACTTGTGCACTGCTTCTTTTCTATATTTAGAATTATTGTGACTTACCTTCGGTTCCATTTATGGCACCGACAGACGGCGACCAGGTTGAAGAAATTGCCCCTGAGTTTACAGAGCCAGAGTACGACCCAGAGACTGCAGAATTTTAGCTGTTTGTATTGGTGTGAGTGTGCTATGTTATGTATTTCCTTTCCGCATTTCCTTTCTGTATTTCCTTGATGTATTGGTGAGAGAGTGCTGCTTGCTGTTGTATTTTAATTTGGACTATAATAATGTACGCTGGTTTGAGTATTGGTACATCTCTGGATTGTGGCTATTTTGTTTTCACTGGTAAACTGCAGGACCTGCGCAAATATCAAATAAGTAACGGGCCCCCGAAAGCGGGTCGTTACAAGTTTGGTGGCCCATGCAGGTCCGCGCAAAATACCTCGTGAACAATATAGTAAAATCAGGATGTACCGTATACGATACTCGACTAAGCAGACATCTCCCTATGTATGCAGGTGTGTGACATTCAAAACAATGGACGGAAACACCTATGAGAGTCCCAACGGAGCTGACCAATCTGGAGCTAGCAACCAGACCAACAACGGACCACCTCCCAATGTGCATCAAATTTCGGATCTCGCATTACGAGAGATGGTTCAAGCTATCCGAGGAGAACAAAAGCCCGAAGGAGGCATTCAACAATTCCGATCACTTTGCCCAAAGACCTGGAATGGCATCGATGGCCCTCTGAAAGCCGAGGAATGGCTGCAAAGCACTGAAGATAATCTGAGAGCTGCTCAGATCGGGGAACATGCTTGGGTTGACACTGCCAAGTCCCAACTAACTGATGGAGCCAGAATCTGGTGGAACTCTGCTGAAGCTCGTCTGCAACGACCTATCGATTGGGCAACATTCACTGAACACTTCAACACCCAGTACTTCTCACCTGAAGCTCAGATGGAACTGCAAGCTCAGTTCGTCGGACTGAAGCAAGGTTCCATGACAGTGGAAGAGTATGATGCCAAATTTATAATGCTTAGCCATTTTGCTCCCGGGATGGTTGCTACCCCTCTGACCCGAGCTCAACGCTTCAAGCAAGGGCTAAACATCGAGATCCGTCGTAACTTGGTTGGACGCCAGCTTAACACACATACTGAGGTTCTGGCTGCAGCTCGTGAACATGAGTTCATTGAAAGAGAAGGAAAGCGTGTGATGGCTGCCCCTCCCAGAAGGCCACCACCTCCAACATCTGCTGTCGGATCCAACCGTCGACCTCCATCCAACCAGGTGTACATGCCTACCCAGCATACTCAATTCAAGAGACAGGCCCCACCACCACGTCCGGTGTGTCATCACTGTGGGAAACCAGGACACTTTCGGACCGAATGCCGGCTATATCTGAACCTTTGCCTGATCTGTGGGTCAAAGGACCATGGTGCAAGGGATTGTCCTGAGAGGAAGCCCCGACCTCCCAACCCTGCTCCAGCTAATGCCCCTACCAGGAATGCTCCACAGCGACCACCACCACCTGCTCAGCAAGGACAACCACTCCCGCCTCAGCAGCAAGCATTCCAGCAAGCTCGACCACAGGCACCACCTCCAAGGCGTCAAGCTTATACCATGACCATAGAAGAGGCCGAAGCTACAGACCAAGTGATCACAGGTATGAGATATCCTATTTAGCATTAAGTTCTATTATCTAGAAGTCATACACTTAGACAAGATTCTCGTAACCATAGGTATCGTCTTAGTAGCCGGTAAACCTGCCATCACTTTATTCGACTCGGGAGCTACACATTGCTTCTTGGCGAGTCGATTCGTCAAAACACATGCCGTTCCCGTTAAATCTCTGACTTCTCGTTGGAAGGTTGAAACCGCTGGCGGTTCCCTACCAATAACTAGCGGATGCCTTCACTGTTCCGTAGTAATTTGTGGACGAGACCTTTTCGCCGACTTCATGGTGATAGAGATGCCAAATTTCGATGCTGTTCTTGGGATGGATTGGCTAGGGACATTTCATGCCACCATTGACTGTCGTCAAAGGAGGGTAGAATTCGAAATACCCAACCATCCTAAGTTCGAATTCCATAGCGGAAGCCGATCAGAAGGACCAGTGAAGTTTCGGGCCAAACTTTTAGAGGCAGTTGCGACTGCAATGGACGTCGAGCAAGAGAAACCAGAAGTAGTACGAGAATTCTTGGACGTATTTCCGGACGAACTCTCAGGTTTGCCTCCAGACAACGGCCTCGAATTTACCATTGATCTTGTACCAGGTGCACAGCCGATATCCAAAGGACCCTATCGCATGGCACCACCTGAGCTTGAAGAAATTCGAGCTCAGCTGGATGATCTCATACAAAAGGGATGGATACGACCCAGTGTATCCGCATGGGGTGCCCCGGTGCTGCTCGTAAAGAAGGACGGATCCCAGCGCATGTTCGTCGACTACCGTGAGCTGAACAAGTTGACTGTGAAGAACAAGTATCCTCTGCCCCGCATCGACGATCTTTTCGACCAGTTTGGAGGATCGAGCGTATATTCGAAGTTGGACCTGAAGACCGGATATCATCAGGTGAAGGTGAAGAAGGAGGACGTCCACAAGACTGCTTTTTGGACCAGATATGAACACTACGAATTCTTGGTAATGTCATTTGGTGTGACTAATGCGCCTGCTATATTCATGAGTCTCATGAACCAGGTTTTGTACAACCATCTGGACAAGTATGTAGTTGTCTACATCGACGACATCCTCATCTACTCGAAGAACGCTCAGGAGCACAGAGAACATCTGAGGAAGGTCTTGGAAATGCTAAGACAACACCAACTGTATGCCAAATACAGCAAGTGTGAGTTTTGGCTTGACAAGGTGGCTTTTCTGGGCCACATCGTATCAGGAGAAGGAATATCTGTCGACCCCGAGAAGGTAGCTGCTGTTCGAGACTGGCATGTCCCTAAGACTGTAACTGAGATTCGAAGTTTCTTGGGACTGGCTGGTTACTACAGACGATTCATCCAAGACTTCTCGAAGATCGCGGGAGCTATGACACGATTGACGAGGAAGGACGTAACATTTGTCTGGTCAAAGGCTTGTGAAGATGCATTCCAGGAGCTGAAGAGAAGATTGACTTCGGCCCCGATTATGGTCATCCCAGATAGGACCGGAGGTTTCGAAGTTTTTTGCGACGCATCTGGCAAAGGACTTGGGTGTGTGCTGCATCAGCATGGCCGAGTCGTTGCCTATGCATCCAGACAACTGAAGACCCATGAGAAGAACTACCCCACTCATGACCTTGAGTTGGCGGCAGTTATCTTTGCCTTGAAGATTTGGAGACACTTCTTACTGGGCGAGCATGTGAAGATATTTTCCGATCACAAGAGTCTCAAGTACCTGTTCACTCAGAAGGAGCTCAACATGCGTCAACGACGATGGATCGAACTAATGACGGATTATGATATTGACCTTCAGTACCATCCTGGGAAGGTCAATGTCGTGCCTGATGCATTAAGTCGTCTCCCTGCGGTGATGACCCTCACATCGCACTGGAGGCTACAACATGAGATTCGAGCCATGGAGATGGATATCATATTGCCCGGAGAAACGTCTTCATTGCTCAACCTCCAGATCCAGTCGGATTTGGTGAACAAGATCAAAGCTGCCCAAGCAGGAGATGAGAAACTGCAAAGGATCAGAGACATGGTGATAGCAGGACAAAGGCATGAATTCAAGATCCATGAGGACGGATCTTTGAGATTCGGCAACCGCATCTGTGTACCATCTGGAGACGTCAGAGAAGCTCTATTGGAGGAAGCTCACAGTTCTCCATATTCCATCCATCCAGGAGGTACAAAGATGTATCAAGACTTGCGACAACACTACTGGTGGCATGGTATGAAGAGAAGCGTCGCACGGAGTGTTGCGAAGTGCATAGTGTGCCAACAAGTGAAGGCTGAACATCACCGGTCTGCCGGTTTGTTACAACCTTTGCCTATTCCAGAATGGAAGTGGCAACACATCACGATGGATTTCGTAACAAGACTGCCCAAGAGTACGAAGCATAATGATGCTGTCTGGGTGATCATTGATCGATTGACCAAGTCAGCACACTTTATTCCTTTCAGAGTGGGCCAGTCAACCGAAGTGCTTGCCAAGAAGTACATGGAGGAGATAGTGAAATTACATGGTGTCCCTGTCAGTATTGTTTCTGACAGAGACACACGATTCACGTCTCACTTTTGGAAGAGCTTACAGGAAAGTCTGGGGACCCACTTAAGCTTTAGTACAGCTTATCATCCTCAGACAGATGGCCAATCGGAACGCACCATACAGATCCTGGAGGACATGTTGCGTGCGTGTATGCTGGACTTCAAGGGATCTTGGGAAGACCATCTTCATCTCGTGGAGTTTGCTTACAACAACAGCTATCAGGCCAGCATTGGTATGGCGCCCTTTGCAGCGCTATATGGTCGGAAGTGTCGTTCTCTGTAACGACTGGTTTTCATGAATCTGGATTTATTATATTCTAATATATGTTTTGTTGGATTTTCTCCTCATGTGTGGTTTTCGTCTCCGTAACTTTCATTTTCGATCGTTTCGTCGTGTTTTCTCGTTTCTTCCTTAGGATCGTCGATTTCGGAGTAAGTCATTCGTGACGGGCTTCATAACAGTCGTATCTTACTGTTAGATCAAGCCTAGGAGTCTTAGGAATCGATCCCGGAGCTCCGCGCTCCGTATCGGAACTTTTGGTGCTTATTAGCCGGTGTAAGAAGGGGCACCGACCGACTAGATGACGATCCAGTCAGTCGGCAATCCTTCTTGAACCGACTAGTTGGCTTTCTAAATTATTCAGGAGTTACTGTTTATCGTTAGTCGGTCTAAGAACGTTGGTTGACCGACTAGGTTGCAAACTAGTCGATCAGCAATGCTTCTTTAACCGACTAACTCTTCAACTAATTTTTGGTATCAATACTGTTCACTCTTAGTCGGTCTAAGAACGTTCACCGACCGACTAGATGTCAAACTAGTCGGTCAGTAGTTGTTCATCGACCGACTAAATCCAAATCCTATTTTCGTTCAGAAGTTACTGTTTACACTTAGTCGGTCTGCGTTGGTCGACCGACCGACTAGTTGCCAAACTAGTCGGTCAGTGGTTGCTCTTTGACCGACTAATCTGTGTCAAACCCCTAATTTCTGGGCAGCCGCCAGCCCATCCTATTTAAACCCCTCCCAAACGTTTTCTTCTTCCTCCACTCGACCCAAAACCCTAATTTCTCCCCTTTTGAGCCCCCATCTTTCTCAAGCCATTAATCCTTCATCCCAAGCTCATCCTCCATCATCCAAACCCTCCCTTGTCACAACCCATCTCTCATCTTCCCCAAACCCTCATCAAACCCCCAAAATCCACCTCCTAACCCATTTCTCCATATTTTTCCCTCATTTCCAGATCTGAGCCGGATCGTTCTTCCGTTGCCGTGGTTGCTCGGCATTGCTCCTCCGCCTCTTCACGGTAATACTCGATTCCTTTAGTTTTAGCATAACCCCCATTGACATGTGTGAAACCCTAATAAAATGGATTATTAGAAAGTTAGGATTCTAATAAGAAATCGATTTAGAATCATTGTTCTAATGATTGTTTTGCCATAACAGCGATCTATTCCGTAGTTAGCTTGTGACGATCTTCATTGCTCGTCAACCCCGGTATCAGGCAAGTGAAACTTGCAACTCTTGAATTGGGCCATGTCTTAGGCCATTTCCCTTGCTTTAGCGTAAAAGAGACTAGACGGTGAAAGGATAGCCGTCTAGACGCCTTTGACCTAGCTTGACAACGAAGCTTGGTCCGTCACCCTCATCATGCTTGTATGTCACATTTACTTTAAATTAACGGTACGCGAATATGTTCATGTCATTGCATTTTGCCTGTCACGTTTAAATTCAATTAACGGTACGCAATTATCTGTTCCTGACATTGCATATTGATTTGTCATCATGATTGCGTAGCACACGCTACAATACTATTATTTTCCTGGCTCGTGTTCCAGAAGCGAGCCCTGTAGTTGGAAACCCCAACGCTCGACACATATGGGTGGGGTAAGAGATAAGCGGCCACCTGAGCCCCGAGTTGGCTTGATCCGCCACTCCGGCCAGCAGGCGAAATCTCTAGTGTACAAGTGATTAATAGTGATAGAGATAAGCGGCCTGAGCCACGAGCTGGCCTGCAGGTGGACTCTCTATGCACTAAGTGATAAACAGTGATAAGTGAATAGTGATTAGTGAACTGGTAGCTTTGGCTACATAGTGCGTGCTTGCCTCTCTTTTAAACTGTTGCATCATACTTAACTGCCATGTCATTGCTTAATATTATAAGTGCTAGGTTGTTAGTTACTTTCAGTTTCCTTGCTCAAGTCTTTTAGACTTGCTGACATGTGCCCCTTTCTCTTTTGGGTTGCATGTTAGACCTTGAGCCCGAGTTACTCGCTGAGGGTGAGGTGTTTGCGGACGCCGAGCTTGTGCCCGTGTTGGACGAGGACTTCGTAGACACTGGAGATCAGTCTTAGTGTCTACGTCTAGTTAGTTAGATCTTTTGGGTTGTCGGTGCGTGGCACCTAGTTTGATACTCTGATATATTTGTCTTTTGTTTGGCCTTGTTCTGGGCCTTTAGACTCTTTCTTTTAGCCTGGTGGCTTTTCTGTGATGTTGGATATTTTGTGGACAAACTGTGGGATTGGTATTTCATATCCGTCTCATCTTATTATTATTGTTGTTGTTGTTTCGTTTGCAATTACAGGGACCTGCTTATACTAAATTTACGCTTATCAGGCATGGAGTCTTCACAGCTCCACGCTTGAGCGGACCTTCTCACGTCTCGCCTCCATTTTAGGGAAGCGGGTCGTGACATTCTCCTTTGAGTTGGGACGACGTTGGTGATCGAGAGCTCATCGGTCCAGACTTGATTGTCGAAGCAGTAGAAGTAGTCCGGACCATCAGAGAGAAGCTACAGTTGGCTCAAGATCGATACAAGCATTGGGCAGATGCAAAGCGTCGACATTTGGAGTTCCAGCCTGGCGATCATGTGTTCTTGAAGATCTCTCCGAACCGTGGAATGATTCGTTTTGGACGAAGAGGAAAGCTCAGTCCCCGATACATTGGTCCATTTGATGTTTTGGAACGAGTAGGCGAGGTAGCCTATCGCCTTGCTTTGCCACCTGCATTGGAAGGAGTACATGAAGTCTTCCATGTCTCACAACTTCGACGCTACGTGAGTGATCCTAGTCATGTTGTGGATTACTCCGAGATTGTTGTTCGTCGAGATCTATCTTACGAACAACAACCAGTCAAAATCCTGGATCGACGGCAGAAGACCCTCAAGAATAGAGTGATCAACCTTGTCAGGATAATGTGGCGTCACGACTCACCTGGAGAATATACTTGGGAGCGAGAAGACGAGATGCGAGAACTGTTGGTAACAACATCTATGAACTTCGTGTTTGATGATAACAAACGTGTGTGAACGTTTCTAATATGTGTGTTAAGTGTTTCAGGAATGGCAGGTCGGTAAAATCCTTCGAGAGATAACAAAGCGAGTGTGATAGAGACTAACGGGTGCACAAGTTCAAATTAGAAGACTTGGTCAATATCCTATTCCTATTCAAAGGGGATGATCAAATCAGGTGTTTCTGTTTTGGTTCTTAAGGCCGCAGCCTCTTTTCGTTTGGAAAAGAAGCTCATCAAAAATACTCCTCCCCTTTAACATCTCTATAAGCCGCACCATTCATTTATCGTTTTCTCTTGAGGAGCACATTTTTTAATGCACAAATAACCCAGGCCGGCCCATTTAAAAATCCTTATCCTTTGATTATTTGAGGGTTAGCATGCTAAGATCTTCTGATATATATATATATATTTATAAAACCCCCACTTGAATTCAGTTCTACAAGCCTAGGTCAACAAAAAAGGAATCAGGGGGCGCATTCTTTTGTTTGCTCTCGGAAAAATCACCCAGAAGCCGCAGCCTCTTTAAGGAGCACAAAAAGGGTTCATCAAAAATCCTCAGGAGTAAAAATAAAAAAAACATAGGCCGACTTGTTCTTCTTAGTTGATTCTATCCTGCTTGCATCGAATCCCCAAGGCCATTAGCTAGTTCAAACTCCCCAAGATCACATGCCTTCTTCCCTGTGTCTGTTGATTTTTTTTGTGTGAAATTTTGTATGGGGTAGCCGCCGCAAGATTGATTGCCCCTATCCTTTTCTTTTTGAAAGTCTAAGGGAGAAGCAGCCGCATGGTTTTGTTTTCATAGCCAATCATCAAAAAATTATTAGGGCCGAATTTGTTTTTTTTTGTTGTTTTGCAGGAACTCTTCACAGTATCAAAAATCCTGAGCACATCTCTTTGTTTAGTGCGGCAGGCTTCTATTTTGAGGGTTTTGTCATCTGCCGAATTTTTTTTTCTTGCCTTGCCTTCTTGTTGGCAGCCGCAAGACACAGTAAAAACTCCAGAGCCGCCAGAGATCAAACAAGAGAGGGAGGCCACGCTGTTGAGGGAACTAGGGACTACTACTTGTCAGATTGATCTGACCTCGCGCTGATTGACAGAGACATCGACACCGTCACGACTGAGCAATTCTAAACTCTGAACCTTATTTTATTTGTGATTTGGTGTTGTAATCTCTGTGAAACAATTGTTTTTGTTTTTGTTTGGGGACTTGGCTAGTTGGGACTAGCCAAGAGAGAGAGGCTTTACTAGTATTGTTATTGTTTGGGCACTTTGGTGAGTGCAGGTGCTGAGAGCCAGGTGAGTGTAGGGTTGGTGCCCTAGCTACAGGTTGTACCAGTTAACTCTAATAATCTAGTATTGCTTTTGGGGCTGGATGTAGGTCGTGGGTGCGACCGAACCAGGGTATATCGCCTGTGCATGCTGTGACTGTTTTTCTATACTCTGCATCTGGTTGATTGTGCTATAACTGCGTGTGATTTCTCGTGGGTTGCACGAGAATTTTTATAAGCCTATTCACCCCCCCCCCCATCTAGGCTTAGATCCAGATCCAACAAGTGGTATCGGAGCCAGTTTAGAGGATCTAGCCTAGTTGATCATGTCTATGAATATGTCTGATAGTGCTTTTGCTGAGGGACAGTCTATTTCCCGTCCCCCCAAGTTTAATGGTGTTGATTTTGCTTATTGGAAAACTAGGATGAGGATTTATTTAGCTGCTGTTGATTATGATGTATGGAGCATTGTAGAAAAAGGCTATAAACCTCCCACCATTAATGTTGCTAATAATGAAATGATAAAACCAGAAGATAAGTGGGATGACTTTGATAAGAAGCGTTTTTCATTGAATAACAAAGCTATGAATGCATTGATCTGTGCTTTAGATAAAGCTGAGTTTAACCGTATATCTCAATGTCAAACTGCGCAGGAAATTTGGCATACTCTGGAGGTGACTCATGAAGGTACATCGCAGGTTAAGGAGTCCAGACTTGCGCTACTCAGCACTGAATATGAAAGCTTCCGCATGCTTCCATCAGAATCAATTAAAGAGATGTTTGCGAGGTTCACAGACATCGTTTACAAATCTACCTCTCTTGGAAAGCCGTACTCGAGTCTGGAGCAGATCAGAAAAATCTTAAGAGCATTGCCTAGTACCTTCCGTCCTAAAATTACAGCTATTCAGGAAGCAAGGGATTTATCGCAGATGAAAGTGGAGGATCTGATAGGGAACCTGATGTCCCACGAGCTGGAGCTGCAGAGCATTGAACTGAGAGAGAAAGATGAAATGAAGACTTCAAAGGCAATAGCCCTTCAGGCTAAAGAGGATGAAGATGGAGATGAAGAGGAGGCCTTTTTGGTGAGAAGCTTCAAGAAATATATCAGAACTGGCAACGGGAGATCAGAGATGCTGAAAAGGTTTAATCGCTCTAAATTTAATTCTAATAATAAATCTTTTGAGCAGAATACTACTGATCCGGTTACATGTTTTAAATGTAACAAGCAGGGACATTTTATGAAACAATGCCCTCAAGGAAAGAATAGCGCTGCGGAGCAAAAAGGAAAATCTTTGGTGCTCACATGGGATATGGACAGCGAGGATGAATCTCAAGAGGAAGTTGCACATTCCTCTCTTTGTCTGATGGGAGAACTAGATCAGGTAAAATCTTTAACTAAAGCTCAACTAGTGACTACCTTTAAAGAAATGCAAGATGAAATTGAAAGGTTGGAATCAACTGTTGGGTTACTTGAATCTCATGTAGAGAAGTTTAAAAATGCTAATTTTGAATTGCAACAAGACAATTATAATATGTCATTAGAAGTTGATGATTTTAAAGAGAAAATTGCTGCATGTAATTCTACTATTAGCTCTTTGAAAAAGGAAAAATCTCGCATGCCTACTGAAACTGAGTGTCTGAATTGCTCTACTTTACTTAAAGATATTAGCATGTTTAAACCAAATACGATTAAGCTAGAAGTGGAAAATGAATCGCTAAATGAGAAAATTTGCATGCTAATAAATGAAAATAAAGAGCTAGAGAAGAAGATGGCTAATCTAAAAAGGAGTGAGGAAGAGAACAAAAAGGCCTTCATTAGTAAATGTACCATGCTTGTTAATGAGAACATGTTTTTAAAGTCTAAAATATCTGATCTTGAATTGTCTATTAAAAAATTTGGTGTTGGAAAGCATTCACTATGTTAGAAGATAATAGGACTCTCGAGAGAGAGATAAGCTTTCTTAGCAAAAGAATAAGTAACCATGGCACTAGGCCATGGTTCTCTATATATTCATCTAATGAGGGGAGATGGAGGGTCTCAAGGAGACCAAGGGTCCCCATTACTCATAGTAATGGGGACCAATGAAGTGGGTAATGAAGGAGGGGAGGCCAAAGGCCTCCCTCATTCATAACACTCCCCCTTACCCATTCATCACTTTGGTCTCAGCATTTGAGGCAAAGAGGGGTGGATACTTATGGATCCAGAGTAAGTGTGTTTGCCTCGTTAAAACCTTAGCTGTGGAAAACCCAGTGGGAAAACCCAACAGCTTAAGGAAAAAGAGTACAACCCACAAGTTACTCCCCCTGATCCGTACAAGCTTCAGGCTTGCAGGTCTTTCAATTGTCGCATACCAATGTTCTTTACAAGCTTTACAAAAGTACATTTGGGCAAAGACTTAGTAAAAAGATCAGCTAAGTTGTTGCAGGACTGTATCTGCTGAACTTCGATCTGCTTGTCCTCCTTTAGCTCATGTGTCCAGAAAAACTTGGGAGATATGTGCTTCGTCCTGTCGCCCTTGATGTAGCCTTTTTGAAGTTGAGCAATGCATGCAGCGTTATCTTCAAACAGAACGGTAGGCTCCAAATCACCGGTCTTCAGGCCAGTAGATTGAAGAATGTGTTGGACGACGGATCGTAGCCAATAACACTCTCGGCTTGCTTCGTGGATCGCAATGAGCTCTGAATGGTTGGATGATGTAGCTGTTGTGGTTTGCTTCACCGATCTCCAGGAGATAGCAGTACCTCCGTAGGTAAAAACAAAACCTGTTTGGGATTTTGCCGTGTGCGGATCAGAGAGATAACCTGCATCAGCATAACCAAACAATTTGGGGGAGGCACCTCTCTGGTAGTAAAGTCCAAGATCAATGGAACCCTGAAGGTATCGCAGAAGATGCTTTACTCCGTTCCAGTGGCGCTTTGTGGGCGCTGCACTGTGTCTGGCTAGAAGATTTACTGTAAACGCTATATCGGGACGCGTACAGTTAGCCAGATATAGAAGTGCTCCAATGGCACTGAGGTAGGGTTAGGGGTGGCAAAATGCACCCGACCCGACCCGACCCGACCCGAACCCGGCTCCTTTAACCGGGTATGGGTAGAGGGATATCCGGGTCGGGTAGAATTCGGGTCAACCCGACTGACCCGGATAAAATCCGGGTCGGGTGCGGGTTTGACCCGTCAACCCGGGTTGACCCGGATTCTACCCGTTTTCCGTAACATATATATATATATATATAAATTATACAAGAGCATAATAACAAGTATGTAATTTGGTCTTCTGGTTAGTCGGTGCGAATTATCTTCGGATGTTGCCTGGAGATCACGGGATCAACTCCTTGCACCTCCCAATATTTTCGATTTAATTCAGCCTTTACTAGTAGTAATTAGTAACTGTATTTAAAATTTGAAAGTCTTTCATAACCGCCAAGCAACCTATGATCATTTGGCTAGTGCGTTGAAGGCTGAAGCGTTGAAACTGCTCGAGCGGGTCACGAGTTCGAGCTCTCCCCCATGCAATTTTTCTGAAAAAAATCAAGTTTTAAAACCCGGGTCGGGTTCGGGTGACCCGGGTTATTACCGGGTCGGGTTCGGGTTTCATGATCCTGACCCGAATTCAATTCGGGTCGGGTCAAACCTGACCCGACCCGGACCCGACCCGACCCGACCCGTTTGCCACCCCTAGGTAGGGTACTTCAGGACCCAGTATCTCCTCCCCCTCTTCCAGTGGCCGGAAGGGGTCCTTATGTACATCTAGTGATCTTACGACCATAGGAGTACCTAAAGGATGACATTTATCCATATGAAACTTGTGTAGAAGTTTCTTTGTATAATTAGATTGGTGTAATAGGATTCCACCTCTTAGGTGTTCTATCTGTAAGCCAAGACAATACTTTGTTTTGCCTAGGTCCTTCATTTCAAAAGTATGTTTAAGGCTTTCAGATATCTCTTTGATCTCTGCAGGAGATCCTATGAGATTTAAGTCATCTACATATACAGCTATGATGACGAATCCTGTTCCCGTTCTTTTGATAAAGATACACGGGCAGACTTTGTTATTCGTGAATCCTTGCTGTGCAAGGAAATCACTAAGTCTGTTATACCACATCTTTCCCGATTGTTTTAGACCATATAATGATCTATGTAGCCTTACAGAGAATACGTCCCGAGGTATCTCTTTCATCTCTGGGGGTAGATTAAACCCATCAGGAAGTCTCATGTAGATATTTTTATCTATATCGCCATATAGATATGCAGTCACAACGTCCATGAGCTGCATTTCTAGGCTTTCCAGAGAAGTTAGGCTTATTAAAAATCGGAATGTGATCGAATCCATGACCGGAGAATACGTATCTTCGTAATCAATCCCCGGTCTTTGGGAAAATCCCTGGGCTACAAGGCGTGCCTTATAGCGAACGATCACATTATTTTCATCTCTTTTTCTTATGAAAACCCACTTATATCCCACAGGCTTTACACCTACTGGTGTTTGGACTACTGGTCCAAAGACTTTGCGTTTCAAGAGTGAGTCCAGCTCTACTCTTATTGCCTCGTCCCACTTTGGCCAATCATCTCGGCGTTTACATTCCGCCAGAGATCGTGGTTCGACGTCATCGTCATATTCAGTGACGTGAACGGCAATATCGAACGCAAAATCGTCGACGACGACCATGCTATTTCTGTCCAGTACTTCTCCAGTACGTACAAAATTTAATGATGTTTCTCCTATTGTTTCCTCTGCTGGGGAAATCAGGAGGGGAGAAGTAGCTGGTCTGAGCTCAGCATCCTGTGGAGGGATAATCTTAGTATCACCAGGAGTCTTCCTCTTTCGAGGAACTTTATCTTTTGAACCTGGTGGGCGTCCTCTTTTCATTTGAGGAACTGCCAAATCTGCTGCCGGTGGGTTGCATCCATCTATGGGGATGTCAATCCTAGCTGGCGTATTGGCAGCAGGGACGTGTGATCGGACAATCTTCTGGTTGTCCGTGAATTTATCCGGCAAAAGATGTACTGTATTCTGGATGTGAAGGATCTTCAGGATCTCATCTTCACACAGATTAGTACGCGGATCATATATGGACAAAGACTTCTGGTCCCAACTAATGGTCTCAGAAGCTTCTGGCTTCTTAGACTGTGTGCCTAGTTTAGGAAAAAATTTCTCATTAAATTCACAGTCTGCAAAACGTGCCTTGAATGCGTCACCCGTCAGGGGTTCAAGGTATCTTATAATAGAGGGCGAATCAAACCCAATATATATACCTAGACGACGCTGAGGACCCATTTTGGTCCTCTGAGGTGGTGCTATTAGGACATATACCGCACAACCAAACACTCTCAAATGAGAGATATCCGGAGGTGCGCCATATGCTAGTTGCATCGGGGATAAA
Source organism: Scilla litardierei (assembly GCA_030789695.1). Lineage (NCBI taxonomy): Eukaryota > Viridiplantae > Streptophyta > Magnoliopsida > Asparagales > Asparagaceae > Scilla > Scilla litardierei. The sequence goes on from CM061138.1 coordinate 38,422,646, forward strand.
GTATGACCTCCAGAGGGTCTTATCCTAATAAGTGATGCGGCATGTAAAATAGCATGCCCCCAAGCATCCACAGGCAACTGGGATTGCATAAGTAATGGACGTGCAATCCATTGGAGTCTCTTTATAAGGGACTCAGCTAATCCGTTTTGGGTGTGAACATGTGCTACCGGATGTTCAACTTCAATACCCGTTGCCCGGCAATAGTCTTTGAAGACTTGTGAAGTAAATTCTCCCGCATTATCAAGACGTAGTTTCTTGATATGGTTATCGGGGAAATGAGCACGCAACCTTATTATTTGTGCCAATAGCTTTGGGAAAGCTAGGTTGCGGGTGGACAAGAGGCACACATAAGACCATTTGGTTGATGCATCAATCAGTACCATGAAGTACCGAAATGGGCCACTTGCGGGGTGAATAGGCCCGCAAATGTCACCATGAATTCTCTCAAGGAAGCCAGGAGACTCTAATCCCACTTTCAGGAGGGATGGTCTCGTTATTAGTTTTCCCTTAAAACAAGGGAGACATGGAAATTCACCCTTTTGAAGAATCTTCATGTTCTTCAATTTGTGTCCACTGGATTCAGAGATGATGCGTCGCATCATTGCTGTTCCAGGGTGACCAAGTCTATTGTACCAGAGTTCGAACTCTGGCAAGGATTGGCACGTCTGGTGCTCAGTCATATTGGCTTCTATTGGTTGAATGTATGTTTGGTAGAGACCCGACGGGAGTCCCTTGAATCGTTCGCAGATGATCTTCCGGTCATCTTTCTGACGAGTTACATACAGATATTCAACCGTATTTTCATCTCTGGTTTCTAAGTGATATCCGTTTAAACGGAAATCTTTGAAACTTACGAGATTCCTATTTGATTTAGGAGAGAATAGTGCATTTTTTATTTGAAGTCTTGTGTTATTTGGGAGCAATATAATTGCTTCACCAGATCCTTCGATTATTTGGGACAGTCCTGAAATTGTGATAACAGGACCGTCATATTTATTTACACTATTAAAATAGCAATGATCGCGAAGGATTGTGTGCGTTGAGGCACTGTCCACTAGGCACTCAGACATCATCTATATAAGCAAAAATGAAATTTTATTTGAGCGAAAATGTAAACATTCATTCGAAAATAAAAGTTCGTACTTAAGCAAATAAAGATGAAGATATATTGAATTCTAAAAGCATAGATAAAAGATGATGCTCAATCGAGAAGGTCGTTGTTTTCGAAGTCTTTTGCAGTAAACATTGTTGGCGGCTGAACAGCTGCCAAGTTTGTATCAGGTAGAGACTTCTGGCTCGCCTGGTATAGATCCTGGAGGTGGCGAGGAGTGCGGCAGTTTCTGGACCAATGGCCAGTCATGCCGCATCTATGGCATTTATCCTCCCAGTTCTTCTTTGAAAGTGACACTTGCTCGGTGTTCTTTCATTTCCAAGTGAAGTTTCTTTTTCCCTTATTGTTTTTGTTTGTATGGGGAGCTGCACCTCTTGGTTGCTTCATTACAGCTTTCCCTTTAGTGTTTTTAGCCTTCATCTTGTTTTTCCACTTCTGGGGAGAAACGTGATGGGCTTCAGGGATAGGGGCAGTGCCAGCTGGACGTAAGTTATGAGTTGCAAGCAGTAAGTCTCGATTCTGCTCTGCCCTAAGTAGGCATGAGATCAAATCGGAGAATTTCGTGAAGTTGCGTTCACGATACTGCTGCATGAGGATTGCATCTTTCTCGTGAAACGAGGTAAATGTTTTTTCCAACATGCGCTGTTCTGTCACTTCTTCACCGCACAACTTCAGGCGTGAGGTGATGTTATGAAGTGCAGAATTATACTCAGTGACGGACTTATAGTCCTGAAGTCTGAGGTTTTCCCACTCATAACTGGCACGGGGTAATATAACATCAATTTGATGTTTATACCGTGCTTCCAGTGCTGTCCACAGGTCCTTCGGGTCCTCAACCGTTAAGTATTCGGCCTTTAAGGTCTGATCTATATGCTTCCTAATGTAGATTATGGCTTTCGCCTTATCTACATCGGATACAGTGGTTGTGGGGCTGCTGCTAGCTGTAGCAGAAGCTTCGGCCGCTGCTGGGGACGAGGAAGGAGCCAAAATGGACTCAAGGAGGGCCATTGAACGCAAGTGGAACTTCAGGTCCACTCGCCAACTCAGGTAATTTGTCCCTGCAGAATCGAGGACCTCGAAATCGACGCTTGCCAATTTTGCCATTTATCTCTAGATTATAAATCTAGGGACGATCGAAAAATGAGAAGATCCGTAGATATAAAATCCCACGCTCCGAGTACGCACAATAGGAACGCCGAAACGTAGAGCCGCAACAAGAGATTCCTTCGCGCGTCACAAGTAAGAATAGCGTAACAAATTTTTGGGATGGATTGATGGTAGAAAGGCTCAAGAAAAGGGGAGCAAACGTGCTGATAACGTGTTAGAAGGTAATAGGACTCTCGAGAGAGAGATAAGCTTTCTTAGCAAAAGAATAAGTAACCATGGCACTAGGCCATGGTTCTCTATATATTCATCTAATGAGGGGAGATGGAGGGTCTCAAGGAGACCAAGGGTCCCCATTACTCATAGTAATGGGGACCAATGAAGTGGGTAATGAAGGAGGGGAGGCCAAAGGCCTCCCTCATTCATAACACACTAGACATTATTCTAGGTAATCAGATACACGGAAATAACAGGCGTGGCTTGGGATATGGAAATAAAATTGATGAGAGGCCTAAAATTTATAGAAAGAATCAAAAAGAAACTAGCGTAGGAAGAAGCATGTTTGCTAAATGGTATACATGTGGTGGTGTTGGTCATGCTTATTATAATTGCAAGTATAGGAATACCAACATCAAATTTAAGCAAATTTGGGTTCCAAAAAATAAAGTGATTAACACTAGTGGACCTATTTGGATTCCTAGGTCACACATATCATGCTCTTCTTATGTGTAGGTACATGGCACGGCTAAGGAACAAAAGTGTGAGTGGTACTTAGACTCTGGCTGCTCAAGACACATGACAGGTGAAAGAGAAAAGTTCCTTAGCCTTACAAAGCATGAAGGAGGAAGTGTTACTTTAGGGGACAATGGAAAATGCAAGGTAATTGGTAAAGGTGTTGTAGGTAACGACACCTTTCGGCTTACAGATGTCCTATTGGTTGAAAAGTTGAAACATAACCTCATTTCTATCAGTCAGCTGTGTGACAAAGGTATGAAAGTTGAATTTGATGAAAAACTTTGTAGAATCATTGATAGATCCACATGTGACATTATTATTACTGCAAATAGAAAGAATAATGTGTATACTCTTATGATTGAAGAACTAACTGTTTCTAAATGCTTGCTTGTAGGTGAAGAAGAGGCCACACTATGGCATAGACGATTAGCACATGCAAGCATGGGACTGATAAAGAAGCTCGAAAGCAAAAATTTGGTAAGAGGACTACCGCATCAGACATATGAGAATGGTAAGTTGTGCGTGGCATGCACCAAAGGTAAGCAAACTAGATCTACTTTCTCTAGCATCAACGAAATTGCCACCACACGTATATTGGAATTAGTGCACATGGATTTATTTGGTCCAACAGACTGTCTAGCCTAGGAGGTAAAAAGTATTGTTTAGTATTGGTGGATGACTTCTCTAGATATACATGTGTATACTTCCTAGCCAAAAAATCAGACTCATTTGACCATTTTCAAAACTTTTGCATACAAGTTTCTAATGAGAAAAATTCTTCCATTGTAAAAATTAGAAGCGATCATGGAGTTGAGTTTGAAAATGCTATTTTTGAAAAATTTTGTTTTGAAAAAGGAATTTTACATGAATTCTCTTCTCCTAGAACACCTCAACAAAATGGGGTGGTCGAGAGAAAGAATCGCACATTAAAAGAGATGGCTAGGAGTATGTTAAATGAATATAGCTTGCCTATGTCTTTTTGGGCTGAGGCCATTAATACGGCATGCCATGTATGCAACAGAGTTATGCTTAGACCTATACTAAATAAAACATCTTATGAACTATGGCATGGCAACACCCCGAAAGTTTCTTACTTTAGAGTTTTTGGAAGCAGGTGGTTTATATTAAATACTGCAGATCAGCTTGGCACCTTTGAATCAAAATCAGATGAGGGAGTGTTCGTAGGATATTCAGCAAGGAGCAGAGCATAGAGGATTTATAATAAACGCACACTTGCAATTGTTGAATCTATAAATGTAAAGTTTGATGAATCTGGTAATGTTATTAGAAACAAGGCTAGGTTGGTAGCTAAAGGGTATAATCAAATTGAAGGGATTGATGTGGATGAGACTTTTGCACCAGTTGCTAGGCTTGAGTCCATTAGAATCTTGCTAGCTTTTGCAAGTTATAAAGGGCTCAAACTGAAACAAATGGATGTAAAAAGCGCTTTTCTTAATGGCTACCTAAAAGAAGAGGTATTTGTTGAGCAACCCCCAGGTTTTGAAAGCCATAACTTTCCAAACCATGTTTATAAATTGGAAAAAGCTTTGTATGGTCTTAAGCAAGCTCCACGAGCTTGGTATGACCGTCTAAGCACATATTTGTTGGAAAATAATTTTAAAAAGGGGAGTGCTGACAATACACTATTCTTGATGCATGAATCTGAAGACTTTCTCATTGTGCAAATTTATGTTGATGACATTATTTATGGTGCTACTAACGATCTTCTATGTCAAAAGTTTGAGAAAGTCATGCAGGATCAGTTTGAGATGAGCCTTGTGGGAGAGCTGAAATATTTTCTGGGGTTCCAAGTAAAGCAAGGAAAGGAAGGCATCTTTCTATCTCAAACCAAATACATCAAGGAACTTCTGAAAAAGTTTGGGATGGAGAAGTCTAAAGGAATTGGAACGCCGATGTGCCCCAACACGAAAATGGACAGGGATGAACAAGGAGTTGCAGTGGACCAAAAGCTATATCGAGGTATGATTGGCTCTTTATTGTACTTGACTGCATCTAGGCCTGATATAATGTTTGCTGTATGTTTGTGTGCACGCTTTCAATCAAACCCAAAAGAATCTCATTTGAAAGCCATTAAAAGGATCTTTAGGTACCTAATCAGTACACCTACTTTAGGCCTTTGGTATCCTTCTAGTGGTAACTTTGATTTGGTGGGTTATTCTGATGTTGATTATGCGGGTAGTTTAACTGATAGAAAGAGCACTAGTGGCACTTGTTTTATGCTAGGACACTCTTTAGTTTCATGGTCTAGTCGTAAGCAAAATATTGTTGCATTATCCACTACTGAAGCAGAGTATATTGCCCTCGGCAGTTGTTGTGCTCAAGTACTGTGGATGATGCAAACATTATCTGACTACGGACTAGCTCTTAAAAGAGTTCCTCTTCGATGTGATAGCAAGAGTGCCATAGATCTTTCTAATAATCCCGTACACCACTCTCGCACTAAACATATTGACGTAAGACACCATTTTCTTAGAGATCACCTCACCAAAGAGGATGTGTCTGTGGAGTTCGTTCCTACGGAATCACAACTTGCAGACATATTCACCAAACCTTTGGTTGAGGCTCGCTTTTGTCGTCTTCGTCTTGAGCTTGGTATTATTGATAAAACTTAGTACGAGATTCCATACTTTCTTGTGTGCTTGATTTTTTTTTGTTTGTGTGCTAGCAGTTGCATTGTTATGTGTGCATGATGTATTTTTTTCTTTGTGTGATTGCATCTCATGTTTGCTTTAGTATCTCATGCATTAAAAACAAAAAAAACAAAAAAAAATTGAAAAACAAAAACAAAAAAAATGGTCCTTCAATGTGTATCTTTCTCTTTGATTCATTCAAAAGAAGTATTCATGAATGATTTTCATATCTATGTAGAAATTGTTGTATTATTTCTTTTGCTACATGCGCATGTCCATCTCTCTAAATATTCATGGCATGTTCAATGACTGAAAATAACTTGATTTCTACACCACCTACTTCACTTCCACATATATCATTATTGTTGCACATTTGGAGATATCGTTTTTGAAATTGGAAATGTGCATGTAGGAGGAAAACTTAGCTGATAATCTAAGGGATATGATATACCTTGTCATGGATAAAAATTGAGCATTATAAAAATGATGATACTACAAGTATACAAATGAAAAAAGAATGTTAATTGCTCTGTATGAAAAATGGATACAATCCTTGGCACCGGGATTACCCACGAGTATCCAACATAAGCTTTATGGGTAAACTTTAGCGTTGGTGTATTTACTCGTCAAGCAATGCCACCCCCACATCTAAGAGTCCATATTGGCTATGTTTTGGGGTGTGGTACCTTGAACTCATTTTTTAATGAGATGGGAAAAATCAATCCTAGGTGATAAACTGTTATGTGGAAAATGTGGATTGGTTTTGGCTGACTTTCTTGAATGATTCTCCCTTTGTGCTTCAATTTTAATTATCGCACGTACACATTGGTGTTGAAGTCGTAGTTGTTTACTTTCCTTGGATTTTGCCTTGATTATTCTATGAGTCTATGCATGCAATTTGGTAATGGCTAATAATACATTCTTTTTGCATAATATTTATGTTTTGGTCTTCGTGGTATGGCTTTTGATGATAACAAAGGGGGAGAAAATTTTGGGAAGATTTGGTATTTACTTGGTGTGCTTGGTATTTGGCATTTGGTATCTATGCATAAAATATGATTGTTTGATTAAGGGGGAGCATTAATGAATATTGGGGAAGCACAACAGTAGGGGGAGCATGCTTATTGATATACTTTATACATTATTGTTCGCACATCACTTCATCTCATTGCATGTCACCCACTGTTGCCACACTATCACACACACTATTTGGAACTTCATTGCTCAAAGTTTATACTTAGTTTGTCATCATCAAAAGGGGGAGAATGTTGGTAACAACATCTATGAACTTCGTGTTTGATGATAACAAACGTGTGTGAACGTTTCTAATATGTGTGTTAAGTGTTTCAGGAATGGCAGGTCGGTAAAATCCTTCGAGAGATAACAAAGCGAGTGTGATAGAGACTAACGGGCGCACAAGTTCAAATTAGAAGACTTGGTCAATATCCTATTCCTATTCAAAGGGGATGATCAAATCAGGTGTTTCTGTTTTGGTTCTTAAGGCCGCAGCCTCTTTTCGTTTGGAAAAGAAGCTCATCAAAAATACTCCTCCCCTTTAACATCTCTGTAAGCCGCACCATTCATTTATCGTTTTCTCTTGAGGAGCACATTTTTTAATGCACAAATAACCCAGGCCGGCCCATTTAAAAATCCTTATCCTTTGATTATTTGAGGGTTAGCATGCTAAGATCTTCTGATATATATATATATTTTTATAAAACCCCCACTTGAATTCAGTTCTCCAAGCCTAGGTCAACAAAAAGGAATCAGGGGGCGCATTCTTTTGTTTGCTCTCGGAAAAATCACCCAGAAGCCGCAGCCTCTTTAAGGAGCACAAAAAGGGTTCATCAAAAATCCTCAGGAGTAAAAATAAAAAAAACATAGGCCGACTTGTTCTTCTTAGTTGATTCTCTCCTGCTTGCATCGAATCCCCAAGGCCATTAGCTAGTTCAAACTCCCCAAGATCACATGCCTTCTTCCCTGTGTCTGTTGATTTTTTTGTGTGAAATTTTGTATGGGGTAGCCGCCGCAAGATTGATTGCCCCTGTCCTTTTCTTTTTGAAAGTCTAAGGGAGAAGCAGCCGCATGGTTTTGTTTTCATAGCCAATCATCAAAAAATTATTAGGGCCGAATTTTTTTTTTGTTGTTTTGCAGGAACTCTTCACAGTATCAAAAATCCTGAGCACATCTCTTTGTTTAGTGCGGCAGGCTTCTATTTTGAGGGTTTTGTCATCTGCCGAATTTTTTTTTCTTGCCTTGCCTTCTTGTTGGCAGCCGCAAGACACAGTAAAAACTCCAGAGCCGCCGGAGATCAAACAAGAGAGGGAGGCCACGCTGTTGAGGGAACTAGGGACTACTACTTGTCAGATTGATCTGACCTCACGCTGATTGACAGAGACATTGACACCGTCACGACTGAGCAATTCTAAACTCTGAACCTTATTTTATTTGTGATTTGGTGTTGTAATCTCTGTGAAACAATTGTTTTTGTTTTTGTTTGGGGACTTGGCTAGTTGGGACTAGCCAAGAGAGAGAGGCTTTACTAGTATTGTTATTGTTTGGGCACTTTGGTGAGTGCAGGTGCTGAGAGCCAGGTGAGTGTAGGGTTGGTGCCCTAGCTACAGGTTGTACCAGTTAACTCTAATAATCTAGTATTGCTTTTGGGGCTGGATGTAGGTCGTGGGTGCGACCGAACCAGGGTATATCGCCTGTGCATGCTGTGACTGTTTTTCTATACTCTGCATCTGGTTGATTGTGCTATAACTGCGTGTGATTTCTCGTGGGTTTCACGAGAATTTTTATAAGCCTATTCACCCCCCCTCTAGGCTTAGATCCAGATCCAACAAGATTCCAAGAACGCTACCCATACCTATTTACCGAGTCGGATGATCCTACTAGTTACGAGACTAGTTACGGAAGCTATGGTGATATCAATAGTAAGTATTCATAAACATCATCTCTTGTTTTCTTGATGCTATAATATCACATTATATTTACAACCTGATTTATTAGATCACTATTATCATTTATTTGCTTGAGCTTCTTCATAACAAAAGCTATTTGTTTTAGAAAGTTCGAAAATTCCGAGGACGGAATTATTTTAAGGCGGGTAGAATGTAACTGTCTGTTTTCGTTAAGACAAATATTTACATATTTAACCTATTTTCAAAATTATTATAACTATTTTATAAAGGTTGATCAGGAGTTTTAAACTGATTTCAAAAATTCTTATAAAAATATTTTGAAATACTAGACTTATTATAAAGTATTTCAGCAATTTCAGATTTCCTCAAATGCCCAAAACATTGCTGTTAAAATTCATCTTCCAAAATTACCGTTTTGATTCGACGAATTTATTTTCTATACAAACGACTTCAAAACGTTTTCAAACTTCTACAGTAGCAATCTATGATCATTTAGGGCTCCCCACATTAATTTCGTAATTTTCTGAAGTCAAATCGATAGAGAACCCGCAAACCCGCTTCCTAACGTTTTGGCCTAAAACACGTATTTCCGTAGCTCCAACCCTAAATCGGATCTCATATTCACGATCCTCGCGACGATACGATCCCGTGGGTATGTTTTCGTAATTTTTCGGACACGTTTACTAGTAAGGACAAAATCGTAATTTTCGTTACAAATTTTACCGTCACCATTTACCCTAACTAATTACTATGACCTAATTACCATTTACTTTAACCCCCCCATGCTTAACACGTTTAAACACTTTACAAAGTTTTCTGACTTTAGTCAAAAAGAATACCCACCGTATTAAAAATGTTGGGGTTAGTCAACAAACCCTAACCCCCTCATTAATTACAAATAGTAGGGTATTAACCCTATAAATACACCCCTAAGCCCGCTTAACCCATTAATTCTTAAGTTAACTTTTGATTTTAAAATTCCGCACAGACTCTCTCTCTCTGCGTGTTCTCTCTCCCCTAGGTCACGCGAGCACCCCCCCTTCGAAAACCCCGTGCACCTCTCCCTCAACTCTCGTTCTCTCTCCCCTAGCTCTCCCCTCAGGCGACTTCGACCACCGACCGCCGCCAAACGCCGCGAGCACCGCCCTGTACGATCGCCGCCACGCCCCGAAGCCCCAGCATCCCCTCCGCCGAACTCCAAGCGCCGACAGCAGCTCGAAGGCCGCGCCTCCGCCGCTGCTCGAGAGCCAGCCCCGACGACCTCTCACCCCGCCGTCACCACCTCGTCCGTCGCCGTCCTCCGGTCCTCCGAACGCCTCCACCTTCGCCTCCGCCTTCCGACGCCGATCCTGTCGCTTTCCGCTGCTCCCGGAGGGCCCCCGCCGTCAACCACGCCGCTGCAGCCGCCCACGAAGTCCGCCGCCACCGCCTACGACGTCGCCGCCTCCCCCTCCCACCGGAGTAACCCCCGAAGCCCCCTCCGGCCACCGCCGCAAAGCCCCGACAGCGTGCGAGCGTAAGTTTGCTCAATGGCAAACTTGTAAATATTAAGAAAATTTCGTATTTTCGATTTTTTAATTAATTATTAATAGGGTTTAATAGTTATAAATCTATAACTAATTATATAAGCACCTGAAAAATGAGTGGATAGCCCCAGAAAATCAGAAACGATGTTCCGGACCCAATGTCACTAGTTTCATCTCAATCCGATGCCTAGTTTTTCCAGAATTAATTTTTTAACCCAAAACTTAAATACGCCATTTTCATTTAAAAATTCAAAACTTCTTATTTTTACGTAAACTTATATATGATAAAAATATATGTTAAAGAACTCTCCGAGACGGTCATTTTGACAGCTCACTTGCAACATTCCGATGTAGATTGTATCCGGAATAAATTGTTGAATAAATACGTTAGTAATTGAAAAATAGATTTTAAATTGATTTTGAGCTTTGAAAAAATTATAAAAAATTAACAGAAGCATCTGAAAAATATTTCCTCTTGCAGAAAAATTATTTTCATCATATCTAGGCTATAGAAAAATTTAGAATGTTTTCCGACACCGTTTTAGCCAGTTTTGAAAATCAGAACGATCAGATTATTTAGATAGGAACGTTGCGTGTTTTAATCAATGTTTTTGTGTTGCAGGTACCAACTATTGTGCACCTACTTCAGAGAAAGCCCTAGATCAAGTTCCGGCTAGCTACGACAGCCTCGAAATCAGTAAGTCACGATTAATTCTAATGTTAGAAAATTAGATAAGTGTACCCGTATGAACTTAGGACACCACTATAGCCTCCGAACGGCTACTTGACTTGAACCGAACTAGAAACCTAATCTAATAGGAAAGTAATCAACTATAGATTACTTTGCCAACTTTCAACTTTGGTGGTTGTTAAACACAAACATCAACTTGGGTAAATTGTGTACTACCGAAACTATCACCCTTAAACCAACAGTTTTTGTATTCCATGTTTGTTGGACTTGTCTTTATCATCAAATTTCTTAGCATCTGCTCTGCTTTACTTTCTGGTTTTAAAAACCAGTGGTCCTGGTTAATTATCATCGTGAACAAGGAATTGATAACATCTTGAGAAATATCTTGTGGAATATCTTATGGAATATCTGGTGGAACATCTCATGAAACATCTTGTGGAACATCCCGTATAAACATGTACATAGAACACTTGACACTTCACTGGGGTTTTGGGGTAACTCATAGTTTGAGAGAGTATGGGAGTGACTGGAGTTCAATCTTCCCGTCCCGCTGCCTGTGTTCCAGTATACCGTCCCGATGCCTGTGTTTCGGCAAAATACATGTACCGTGCCTGTGTTTCGGCATTCGTCTGGGTCACGCCCAGGCAAGAGATGGACTTGATGGTCACATATTATACTCTCCGACTTGAGTCACGTAGTTTAGCGTATAAGTTTTTATCGATGGCACACATAAGAATGATAAGCTCCTTCAATGGACCATGATCCGGTCAATGTGCTTGGCTAAGTTTGTTGGATCACCCTTGCTAGACTTGGGGTAGTGATCCTGACTTAGTCACTTCCCTGGCCGTGTTCCGCTGGACCGCAAGGATGTGAATCATGATTATGTAACACCATCGATCTTCATCACTATCACCCTATCTTTAGCTAATACAGTCACCGCTACCCTACACGTTCCATGTACGTTACTTACTACACTTGTGCAGTCAGAGTACCTTACTTGTCGTACCTTTAGCTACAGCGGTAGCATGTTTCTCTTGCTTAGCCTACTTCACACTTAGTACAGTTGTTATCCTATCCAGTTCAGTTTACTTTTACTGCTCAGTTGTGTATAGTTGTTGCTCAGTACTTTACTTTTCACTCTGGTTTGCTCGTACGTAGTTACTTTTGTCATACTTGTGCACTGCTTCTTTTCTATATTTAGAATTATTGTGACTTACCTTCGGTTCCATTTATGGCACCGACAGACGACGACCAGGTTGAAGAAATTGCCCCTGAGTTTACAGAGCCAGAGTACGACCCAGAGACTGCAGAATTTTAGCTGTTTGTATTGGTGTGAGTGTGCTATGTTATGTATTTCCTTTCCGCATTTCCTTTCTGTATTTCCTTGATGTATTGGTGAGAGAGTGCTGCTTACTGTTGTATTTTAATTTGGACTGTAATAATGTACGCTGGTTTGAGTATTGGTACATCTCTGGATTGTGGCTATTTTGTTTTCACTGGTAAACTGCAGGACCTGCGCAAATATCAAATAAGTAACGGGCCCCGAAAGCAGGTCGTTACACCATGGTTGTCACACAACCACAAATAACCAAAACAAGCCAACAACCACAAATCTCCACCTTGGCGAGATATTGGTCTATGTCACACAATCGACCGTCAACGCTCATCCTCGGTGAGAATCATCTCGTGTTCCCATCATCTTACCTCGAAAAGCTCATATGGCTTCGCAGAGCCTCATTGCCCCAGAAGGGGCCACCAAAAGTCATCTCATATCGTCAACTTACACGTCCGAGCCTTACTCGAACTTGACTCCAATATCGATCATAAGCTCATCTGTCGAACAATCACTAATGCCAAGTAGCTCCACCAGATCCTTGGCTTCATCATTTGTCGTTGATTCCATCTCATCACACCAATCTTTCCTTCGTCCACATAGGTCGCCATTGTGCTCCACCTCACCGAATAAGGATGGAGACTCATCACACCTGACAAAGAAAGCAAACGAGACTCTTTTTACAGGTTGGCATCTCTCATAACTTGGTCTCCAAACTTTGATAGAATCCTTCTGTTGGACAAGTTGTGGGGATAAGGTATCTCCACCATACGGACTTGAACCATCACCTCTATTAGCACCACCTCTCCGGAGATCATCCAATGACGTCGTCTTTGGTGCATGCGAGCTTGAGTCAGTAGCTCGCTCATCTGGAACTCTTGTCATCTTCATCATCACCGTACCATCTAAGTAATAGAGGTTGCCTTCACGCTTCCCCATCATCAGGATCATTGCTCCTCGTGCCACCTTCAAAGCGCCGTCCTCCATAGTCACTTTGCAACACTTGGCTTCAAGTGAACCAAGCGATATCAAATTGTTCTTCACATCTGGCACATAATGAACATCGCCTATGTCCCGTGTGACACCATCACTCATCTTTATGCGGACCGTGCCAATGCCCGCCGTCGTGCATGCTCCATCGTCTCCAAGAAGGACTTTACGCTTACAACCTTTATGGAAAGTAGTAAAGTACTCTCTGTGGGGTGTCATATGAAACGAGCAACCCGAGTCGAGCACACATCCCCCCTTCATCACCCCTTCCGTCGCACCAACTAGGACCCACTCATCCACCTCCTCGCTTTTGACGATGTTGGCGGTAGCATCTTTCTTCTTATTGGCCTTTGGGCACTCCCTCGCCCAATGTCCTCTTTCTTTGCAAAAAGCACATTGATCCCTCTCGATGTCTGTGCGCAGAGCTCTACTATTGTCCCTCGTCTCGGATCTATGGTTCCCTTTGCGGTCTCCACCACTTTCATTGCTCCGACCTCTAACCACGGTAAGCGCTTCGGATCTTTGGCCCATCATCTTCTCATCATCCTTTTTTCTAAATTCATTACTTGTGAGAGCGTTAGCAACTTCATTGAAGGTGATAGATTCTTTACCATAGGTTAAGATCGAAACGATATGCTCATAGTCTTTATGCAGTGAGTTGAGGAGAATCATCGCCTTGTCCTCATCTTCCACCTTGACGTCGATGTTCCTCAAATCTGTGAGGAGTTTGTTGTAGTAGTCTAGGTGTTCTTCAACTGAAACTCCTTCCTCCATCTTGAGGCCAAAAAGCTTCTTCTTTAAGTGTAGACGATTCTGAATGTTCTTCTTCATGTACTTCTCACCAAGCGCATCCCATAACGCTTTCGCATTCGTCTCCTCCATGAAAGGGTACTTCTTCTCCTTTGTCAAGTAGACCCGGATCGTACCGCAAGCGGTCCAGTTCATCATCTTCCACTCCGCATCTGACGTCGTAGTCGGCCTCTCATCTAGTACTTGATCTTGACCAAGTTGGTTCAAGATGTCAAGTACTTCGCATCTCCACATGCCGAAGTTGATACGCCCATCGAACTTCTCAATTTCGAACTTCGTATTAGATACGATAGTTCGCGTTGTTGAAGATTGCGCCATTGGAGTAGAAGGATTTTCATCGCCGTCTTTGCCCGTCTTCTTCGTCTGAACTTCGTCGCCAAAGCTCTGATACCAATTGTTGTGCGCCGTGCGGAAGCAGTCGGATCGCCGAAGTATCTAGCACGAAGAACAAATAGAGAGCAAACAAAAGATTTAGGTCGCCTAAACGACCAAGGGAACACTTCTCTTAATTTCAAATAAAACACTCAACCATTACAAAGAAATCCTCACAAATGGCTCACTCAAAGATCGCTCACAATGATCCTATGGAACTTCCAATAGGATCTCATACAACACTCCCAATGCTTCGATAGAAGCTCAATTGGATCAACACTTCTTCGATACTTAATAACCAAAACATGCCATCCCTTTTATAGGCAATGAGGGGGAGGGGGATTGGTGCACCAACCCCCTTGGTTGGTGCAACAACCATGGGCAGCCCATGTTTAAATCAAGCCAACAACCACAGAATATCCCAAGGCTCTAAGTATCTTGGATTTCGAACCGGCAAATCATCCGAATCGACGAGGCGGGCGTTTTGGCGCCTTGAACTTGAGTGCTATTTTCTTGACTGATGTGCCCCCATTAATACGATGTAACGTCCCTCGACTTCAACTTGCAGCCCTTTGAGGTTATGCAACGGAGGCCATTGTTGACTCATTGGGCCGGCATTCGAGATAACTCGACCGACAGATGACTGAAGCCCATGAGGCCCACAAGAGAAGCCCGACTTCGACTCAGTCAAAGCCCAATGGCCAGTCGACCATTGAGTCCACCTCACTCGAACGTGGGATTAAAGGCGGGCTCGTAATTTGCAGGAACATGCACAACATATACTCCTATTAAAGGGAAAATATCGTGGCCCCATTATGCGTGGCCATTATCTCCCCAACGTCTCAAAAGGGATCTTGAACGCCTATAAGTAGAAGGAAGGGTCCCATCTCCAAGGTACGAGGTCTATGACATAGAACTCTACTTTCTCAGCTGATATTTCTTATACTTTCGAGCTTGCACCGCCGGTCCTAAGACGAACCTCTGTGGGTCGATCTCAGCTACACCAAGCTCCATCTCTTCCTTATGTTCTCATATTAAGTTAAGCATTGGAGGGGATTTGGATCGGAACCCAGATCCGCCCTCTAACGTGTCCATGTGTTGCAGATCGATGGTCATCATCCAGCGTCGAGGGTCGTCATCAAGCTTCCTAGCCTCAAACGATCGACGCATCAGCTGCTCGAAGCTCGATCGAGCACCGCACCATCACAAACTACCATCCTTCGACCCAGGTTCTTCCTGTCCAGGGTCCCACTTCATCTGATGTCGAGGCACCGACTCAGCATCAAGTCTATGTCGGCTTGATAACTGTTTCGGTCAATTTTGGCCTTAACAGCGATAATATTATTGTGTTCTCTGAAAGATGACTTCAACCAATTGGTTCGGTCCATGGTATATAGACGGGACACACTATCCTTTCATGAAGTGTAACGACCCGCTCTCGGGGGCCCGTTACTTATTTGGTTTATTCGCAGGTTCCGCAGTTTACCAGTGAAATCAGCATAGCCACAACTCAGAGATGTATCACAATACTCAAACCAGCGTACAGACGTTATTACAGTCCAAATTAAAGTACAACAACAACCAGCACACTCTCTCACAAATACATGAAGGAAGTACTGAAAGGAAATGCGGAAAAAGAAATACATTGTACAACACACACACCAACAGAATGGTAACTGAAACTCTGCAGCCTCTGGGTCAATGTAGGCTCCACTAACTTTGGGGCAATCTCCTCGATCAGGTCTTCGTCTGCCGGTGCCATAATTGGAACCGAAGGTAAGTCACAACAATTCTAGCGATAGAAAAAGAGGAGTGCACAAATATGGAGCAGTCTATAGTAAACAAGTGCGGAAAGTAAAGTAGGGACAGACAAGCATGCAAGTGCGATAAGTAAAGTACATCTGTCAAGCATGCAAGGGTGACAAGTAAAGTAAAGGTGACTGAGCAATGACAATAGCAATAACCATGACGATAGCAATGATCATAGCAATATGGAGAGCAATTGTGCCTAGCCTAGTTCGTGACTTATAATGCGGGGTGCAATGAGCAACCAAGAGGCCACCTCTTACCACGGGTGCTACCCGGGCGAACTATGCTATGAATACTATGAATACTATGCAATAATCTGTGAACTGTGAACTGTGAACTGTGATGGTTGTCACCGGCACTGTTATGGGTTGCTAGAACCCGCACGGTGACAACAAAGGCTGGACTAGTCGCTCCCGCACCCTCGCTATTATAAGTTACCCCAAAACCCAGAGTCTGTGCAGGTTACCGTACTCTGCAATTTTACCAGTCATTTACTGTTCTTACATTTCCAATTACAATCTTTCTGTCAAGCAATGTCAATAATCTGTTCAGGTCAATAACTGTTCCGAAACTAGGTGTCAAGTCCTATGTTCATACGAGTACACTATCTATATTTCTAAGGGTAGAATTTACTGTGACTTACACTATTGGAATTGTCGTAGCAAGACGAGGATGGAGTTAGAGCGCGGGGAGTGGTACCTGCAAACACAAGGAAATATCAGCTAATGGCTACACTAATTATTATATAATTAATTGGTCGTTTTGATTTTTAACACTATTGAAACGGTGTCGAAAAGCGTTTTAAATTTTTATATAGGCTATATATGATAAAAATAATTTTACTGCAAGATAGAATATTTTTCTGAAGTTTATAGTAATTTTTATAATTTTTAGAAACTCAAAACTAGCTTTAAAACCCAATTTATTTAAGTGGCGCGAATCTTCCGTAAATTGTTCCGGGAGCAATCCTAGTCGGAATTACTCGAATGAACAGTCAAAACGACCGTCTCGAAGTTTACTTTCACATATAATTTTATCATATATAATTGTGAGTGAAAACAACGAGTTACGATTTTTAGAAAGATTTATACGTATTTAAATTTTTAGGTTCAAAAAACGATTTTGGGAAAAGTAGGCGTCTGCTCGCAGTGAGACTAGCGCCATTGGATCCGAAATATCGTTTCTGATTTTCCAGAGTTGGTTTCGCATTTTTCTGGTCCCTGTATAATTAGTTATGGATTATACATCATTAAACCCTATTATTAACTAATTAATAATACGAAAATACGAATTTCACTCCGTATTTACAAGTTTGCCATCGAGGCAAACACGCAGCTGGCGCTTACCCTCTTCGCCGTCAGCGGAGCAACGGGGGAGAGGGGCCTCGTGGCGGCGGGAGGCGGAGCTGCTCGGGGCTGCGAGGTCGTCGTGGCGGTGGGCGCGTCGGGGATGGCACGGCGGCGACGAGGAGGCAGGCGGAGTGGGTATCGGCGGCGAGCGGCGGGGACTCGAGTGCCTCGGCGGTGGCGGGCTGCTGCAGCTTCGGGAGGCGACGGCGATGACCGGGAAGCGGGGAGCAAGGCAGAGGAGGGGCGGGGGCGCCGTGGAGAGAGGGCGGAGGAGCGCGGGGCGGGCTTCGGGCGCTGTGGCGTGCTCGGGGCGGCGAGGTGAAGGCAGAGGCCGTCGGAGGGTGGCAGTCGGCGGCGGTGATGGTTGATCGCGCCCCGGATACACGTCCCGGAGCGACGGTTGTAGTTTTACCGCAAGCGCACGGTGTAGTGGCGAGCGGGTATCGAACACGAGGAGGTGGTGTTGGCTCCAATCTATCCTAGGTTGGCTCGACTACGAATGTTTTATTGGTGGAGATGGCGATGGTGTGATATAATGGAAATGGTGGTGGATGTCGGTGTCGGAGATAAAGAAGTCGGATAAAATATCGATTCAGATACAATACAATAAAAGTGGGAATTTGCCTTGCGGCGATCCTGTCACAATCGTCGGGCAAAGTATGGGGATATAAAGCCAAATAAAGACGTCTAGGGCTAGGGAATTCCCACTACGGACCGTCATGCATCATTGTTAATAGTGAATCTCAATATTACTAGACTTGCATTGAGATGAACTAGTCGCAACTTAATGTAGAACCAAGCTCACGCTCTCGCGCTATTGCCGGTCTATAGCAACCCTAGGTTAGGGCCCAATCTCTTGCAAACCCTAACCTAAGCCACTAGCATGAGGATCGACATCATCGTTCAATCGCCCCTCGAGCCCACTCTCGTGCAAACTCGAGTTACGATCTAGGTTGTGATAGTTCGTATTCGTCCAATCTCTTGCAAACGAATATGTGTATAGATTTACAATTAAAAATCCTAGCTTTGGTCCAATCTCTTGCAAACCAAATCTAGAGAAACCCAATTGTAAACCTAAATCGAATATCTAGGCCTTCCCATCGATTAGAATCCAATCTCTTGCAAATCCCAAATCGATGGAAATCCCTAGCTATCCGTAGTAAATCAATCACAACCTAACCTCCTAGCAATTCTAGCAATTTAGAAATTCATTCATCACAAATATGAAATTAGATCCATAGGGTTCATCCCCAAACCCTAGAACAACAAATCTACTCTAGCATAGCAACAAGGATATGAGAATCAATAGAATTCATTGCTTACATACAAAAAGATAGAAAAACAAAGATTCAAATAAAAAGAAGAAAATACTTAGCTTGATGAAGATCTTCAATCCAAAATACAAGCTTTTAGATCCAAGAGGGGGCCTAGGGCATGGCCTAACCTCTAAAATAATCCTAAGAGAAACATATGGGAACTAAGAAAACATAATGGGGGTCCACTCTAATGGTGGCTACAAACCCCTTAAATACTCCCCCAAAACCCTAGCAAGAAACCCTAGAAAACCCCTCAAATTCGTGCCCAAAAACAGCCCAAACCGCAACTTAAAATCTGGGCCCAGGCCGCACTCGGCCGAGTGGAATATGTGACCCGGCCGAGTGACACTGTCATGCAAATTCCAGCACTGCAGCATCAACTTGCAGAAATTCCCCAGATTTCATCCGAGCTCCGATTTGCGCGTTCTTGGCGGCGTTGGAACCGTCATGAAGTCTACTATCCATAAAAAATATGAGAAAAATACTTTGATTGCTAGAATGATAGAAGATTTCAAAAGAGTGAGAGGCTGTCTGAAAATCTGGGCGCTGCGTGTCCTCGGCATCACTCGGCCGAGTTGACTTCTATACTCGGTCGAGTGGGCTTCTCTACTCGGCCGAGTGATAGACCCTGTAAAATTACAATAAGTCTGGGGTCTTGGGGGGTCTGTCTTCGGAGGTGACCCGGCCGAGTGGCTTTACTCACTCGGCCGCGGGGCAATCGGTACTCGGCCGAGTCGAAACCCTCAATCGCCTGACGGATTCCAGTAAGTCTGAGATTTTTGCTTGCCGTCGTCGTGATGCCACTCAGGCGAGTGGTGTCTCCGTGCTCGACCGAGTGGGCTGGCGATGCTCGGCCGAGTGCACGCTGATACTCAATCTGCTGCGTGTCCGATCTGGCCGACCGAGCGGGCTTCTTTGCTCGGCCGAGTGACTCCTTCACTCGGCCGAGTGGCATGCTAAAATGCCCAATCTTCTCCGTTTCTCCTCCTCGTCGCTCCTATGGAGTTCCTTCTTCTTTCACCTGTCTCACATCGCCGAATAGCCCTTAAAAGAGCCTTAGGTGACGCTCCGGAGTGGGTGCAAGTCCCTTAAGCTCATTTTTGCTCCCGATCGCTCCATATTTCCTGAAATCCGACAAAAACAAGAAATAGTGAAAAGTAACACAATATCATCGAATAATCGTGAAAATCGCAATATGAGCAACCGAAATGGCATGCAAATATGTAGAAAAAAGGTGTAAAATATGGACCGATCAAAATCCCCCAAGCTTACCTCTTACTCGTCCTCGAGGAAGAAAAGTAGAGAGACGAACTCGGGAGATGAAGACAAAGAAAATGAAATGGAAAAGAAAGAACACGAGGTGGAAGGGGTCGCTAGATTCTTCTCTCAGATCTCAAGCCATAAGCACACATCACGATAACTTGGAAAATACAAATCACATGCTATAAGGATTTCATATCTTACATAAACATGGTACTTGCAAGATTTTAAGAACAACAAAAGGGATCCTCTAAATTCATACAATCAATTCATATCCACTTCACACATTTCATAGAATTTAATATACAAATGTTGGCGATGCACTTTTCAATCAAAAGTTATAAATGAAGCATATAAGATGCACACCAAGCATGCAATAGAGAATAGAATAAGAGTCATGGCATTCACGTATTTATTTCAAGTCATGAGAAATCTCCATATCTAATATATTTTGCAAAGTCTAAGCATTATCGAATATTCCCATTCATGCACGTCTCCACTCTAATGTCATACTCACTCATATGGTCAAATGAATTCACCCCCCCAAGCTTAGCTTGAGGCGTCGCATCCAAAGGAATATAATAGTGGAAAATGGGATTTTTGCCTTGTTTTTCCCAAGTTTTTTTTGTGGCTCCAATAATGAGATAGAGAAACATTTTTTTTCTTCTTCTTTTTTCTTTTTGAACTTTTTTGTTTCTCACTTTTCTTTTTGGATTTTTGTAGGAGCTATTTGATTTGTATTTTTGGATTTTGGCTCCTTTTTGGCTTTTTGGACTTTTTGGAGCTAACTTTTCTTTTGTGGGGATTTTTTTTTTGGGAAATAGATGCGATATAAGTAGCTTTAGGAGGTGAGCTCAAGTGACATGTAGAGAATAAAAAGATATATGTGGAGAAAGAAATAATATAACACTCGGTTCACTCTAAGATGTGCACGAACGGTTCAATAAAATAATACTTCAACTAAAACTCATATGTAAGCATGGATATTCTCAATCATCTCAATAAAAAGTGAAGTCAAGCGGTAAAGAGTACTTGCATATCAAGCATGCAACAGAAGGTGAATAAGATAATAGGGCAGATGCTTCCGTTATACAATTGATGCGTGAATCTTGGAGCACTTCCAACAAAAGCATACCAAACACTAATCCATACATTCGGCTTCAATTAATATCATGCATTCATATAGAGGAATCATCAAAAGAATATATAAGCAAGCACATGGATAGTAGGACTATGAAATACGCTAAGTAGCATGGCAAGGAATAATAAGCATCGTGATGGTTGCTAAAGCAAAAAGAGATATCATCATAAGGAACACATCTAGCAAAAGAAGAGAAAGGAAAATAAAGAAATAAGAAAAAATAAAAGAGAGGAAAGAAAAGAGAAACAAGCACACAATATGATGCATGAACACACATAAAAGGAAAATAAGATGGAAAAAATCAAAAAGATGATGCAAAAATTTTGAAAAATTCTAAAAACCCTAAAATAAAGTAAAAATGCAACTAATGCATCTAAATGGCATGGAAATGCACTCCCCCAAGCTTAAACTTCACATTGTCCTCAATGTGATCATAATGAAAGAATATGAGGAACAACGATAATAATAAGGGGGTGAATGAAAAATGATGAAATGAATGACATGAAATCCTAATGCAATTACATGCACATACAATGATGCATGAGAGCGCTTTCCCCCAAGCTTATACCAAACAATCCTATTCAAATGACTCGATCTATAAAATCACGATTTTGCTAAGCGTGATCAAGTCAAATAAATAAGAAAGTGAGGTTTCACTTGAACGAAATGCTCGATGGTGGTGAGCAAAAGGATGTGACACATCAAAATATGAAGAGGGGAATTAATATATATAATGGGGCTGGGGTGTAAAAATTTTGTTGCCGTCATAAGAGGTGATATTTATTCAATCAAACTATACGGTCCTCTCGCTGTCGAGAGGATTCGGGTTTATTGAAAGCATAAAAATTTCTACACTACTGGATTGATATCACCTATAGCAAAAGGCGGATCCAGTATCTTTGCCGGTGCTGGCAACTGCTCTAACTGCTCCTTCCGTGGCTCCGCCAGATGCGTGTGTCCACGGACTCCATCAGACTCCAGCAATGCGGCTCCCAGCATCTCTCCAAGGACTCCACCTGTACCCTGTAAGAGATAAGCCGCATCAATCTGATGTGGATAATTCTTCCCTAAAATAAATGTATTCCAAAGAGGGTCATCAACATAAGTATTTAAAATTAAAAACGGTTGACAACACTTCCCTGGAAATAAATCTCCACTCTCGTATACCACGTCGATCAACTCCTCATTATTCGCCTCAGGTTGTTCAGGTAGCTTGTGCATATAAGTGTAGGTCTCATCAGGCAGCTCCTCATCATCGTCAGACTTATCCCATCGCACCTCCTGATCATATTCAATAGCATCCATGGGTGTTAACTCCTCGCTCTCCTCCTCGTATACGTCCCATCGTACCTCTTGATCGTATGTACATGAATCCTGCAAAAGGCACGATGAGTCGCCAAAATCTGAATCATAAAAAACATCATACACGGGAGGAGAATCAACTGAAGGAGATGAGGGAGTAAAGAGATCTCCCTGAAGGGGAGCCATAAGCTCTGTGGGATTGTCCTCAGCATCAGTGGAAGCGTGGTCCTCTGAGGGATGCTCAGCCTCTGTAGAAGGTGGGGATGGCTGCGGTAGCTTGAAAGGAGGAGGGTAATGCTTGGGATCCTCATGAATGGATGTATCCTCGTCCCAATGCACGGCCTCCTCGGTGACAAGCTCTGGCTCCGCATGTGAGGCCTCCTCAAAAACAAGCTCTGGCTCATGTGGGTGGCAAGGGGGAGCGACGATGGCACAAGCTGACTCTCCCCCAAGCTGAACGTGGACATCCTCCTCAGGCTCCTCAGGTATAGAAGGCAATGTAAACGTCATCATCTCCTTTTCATGCCTCCTTCTTTGTTTCTGTCCTGGAGCTCGAGGCACCCGTTTGCATGGCTTGGCCTCCTCAAGAGTAGGTGCAGGTGGCTCTATGGGCTCATGTATCTTGACCGCGGTATAAAAGTGGGTCTTGTGCCCCTCAACTAGAGCATAGACTCCATCATCAATTGTGCCTGTGGAAGAGATACGATGAGTAATAAAGTTTTGAAATTCAAGCTCAAAAGGATCACCTGCCGTTATTGTCAATGGACCGGAATTTCGAACTACGTCGACAATGTTTCTCAATAGGTCCGTGTACATGTCCTCCTTTGGCAACTCAGATGTCTCTATTTGTGGAGTGTTGATGGTATAAAGGTGGATATGATCACCTTCAAGTGAAGCATACACTCCATCTATGATAGTACCTGCACTAGAGACATTAGCCATAACAAAATCGATGAATACTTGGTCGTATGGTTTACTTACCGTAACGGTTAGTGAACCGGTAGATCGAGCATCATCTATCATTTGCTCCAAGGCTGCTGCCAACTGTAGATCACTGAACTTCCCCACTTGCATCCTCTTCAAAAACTCACGTGAGGGTCCCTTTAGCCTTCTAGTGAAGATATCAAATAGCGTGGAGTCATTCCACTTATGGTCTGACTCCGTCTGGAACATTTCTAACATTCCTTCAAACCTAGACAAGGCTTCCCCAAAGGATTCTCCATCAGCCTGATAGAATGCAGCGAGATATATGTAGGATTGTATAGAGCCCGCTCGCATTTTCTTTGGAAGCACCATCGCTGCAACAACTGCACCTGATCAATCAAAGTAAACAACCTGGAAAAGACGTCAGTGGTACAAAGAGAAATAAAGATAATAATAGCAGGTGGTGGGAAAAAATCTCTCTCAATGTTTTTTTTTGATTTTTTTTGATTTTTTTTAATGTAATCTAATCAACCTAATTGTGACAAATTGGCACCCAACGGGAAACACCTCCCCGGCAACGGCGCCAAAAACTTGATCGCGCCCCGGATACACGTCCCGGAGCGACGGTTGTAGTTTTACCGCAAGCGCACGGTGTAGTGGCGAGCGGGTATCGAACACGAGGAGGTGGTGTTGGCTCCAATCTATCCTAGGTTGGCTCGACTACGAATGTTTTATTGGTGGAGATGGCGATGGTGTGATATAATGGAAATGGTGGTGGATGTCGGTGTCGGAGATAAAGAAGTCGGATAAAATATCGATTCAGATACAATACAATAAAAGTGGGAATTTGCCTTGCGGCGATCCTGTCACAATCGTCGGGCAAAGTATGGGGATATAAAGCCAAATAAAGACGTCTAGGGCTAGGGAATTCCCACTACGGACCGTCATGCATCATTGTTAATAGTGAATCTCAATATTACTAGACTTGCGTTGAGATGAACTAGTCGCAACTTAATGTAGAACCAAGCTCACGCTCTCGCGCTATTGCCGGTCTATAGCAACCCTAGGTTAGGGCCCAATCTCTTGCAAACCCTAACCTAAGCCACTAGCATGAGGATCGACATCATCGTTCAATCGCCCCTCGAGCCCACTCTCGTGCAAACTCGAGTTACGATCTAGGTTGTGATAGTTCGTATTCGTCCAATCTCTTGCAAACGAATATGTGTATAGATTTACAATTAATAATCCTAGCTTTGGTCCAATCTCTTGCAAACCAAATCTAGAGAAACCTAATTGTAAACCTAAATCGAATATCTAGGCCTTCCCATCGATTAGAATCCAATCTCTTGCAAATCCCAAATCGATGGAAATCCCTAGCTATCCGTAGTAAATCAATCACAACCTAACCTCCTAGCAATTCTAGCAATTTAGAAATTCATTCATCACAAATATGAAATTAGATCCATAGGGTTCATCCCCAAACCCTAGAACAACAAATCTACTCTAGCATAGCAACAAGGATATGAGAATCAATAGAATTCATTGCTTGCATACAAAAAGATAGAAAAACAAAGATTCAAATAAAAAGAAGAAAATACTTAGCTTGATGAAGATCTTCAATCCAAAATACAAGCTTTTAGATCCAAGAGGGGGCCTAGGGCATGGCCTAACCTCTAAAATAATCCTAAGAGAAACATATGGGAACTAAGAAAACATAATGGGGGTCCCCTCTAATGGTGGCTACAAACCCCTTAAATACTCCCCCAAAACCCTAGCAAGAAACCCTAGAAAACCCCTCAAATTCGTGCCCAAAAACAGCCCAAACCGCAACTTAAAATCTGGGCCCAGGCCGCACTCGGCCGAGTGGAATATGTGACCCGGCCGAGTGACACTGTCATGCAAATTCCAGCACTGCAGCATCAACTTGCAGAAATTCCCCAGATTTCATCCGAGCTCCGATTTGCGCGTTCTTGGCGGCGTTGGAACCGTCATGAAGTCTACTATCCATAAAAAATATGAGAAAAATACTTTGATTGCTGGAATGATAGCAGATTTCAAAAGAGTGAGAGGCTGTCTGAAAATCTGGGCGCTGCGTGTCCTCGGCATCACTCGGCCGAGTTGACTTCTATACTCGGTCGAGTGGGCTTCTCTACTCGGCCGAGTGATAGACCCTGTAAAATTCCAGTAAGTCTGGGGTCTTGGGGGGTCTGTCTTCGGAGGTGACCCGGCCGAGTGGCTTTACTCACTCGGCCGCGGGGCAATCGGTACTCGGCCGAGTCGAAACCCTCAATCGCCTGACGGATTCCAGTAAGTCTGAGATTTTTGCTTGCCGTCGTCGTGATGCCACTCAGGCGAGTGGTGTCTCCGTGCTCGACCGAGTGGGCTGGCGATGCTCGGCCGAGTGCACGCTGATACTCAATCTGCTGCGTGTCCGATCTGGCCGACCGAGCGGGCTTCTTTGCTCGGCCGAGTGACTCCTTCACTCGGCCGAGTGGCATGCTAAAATGCCCAATCTTCTCCGTTTCTCCTCCCCGTCGCTCCTATGGAGTTCCTTCTTCTTTCACCTGTCTCACATCGCCGAATAGCCCTTAAAAGAGCCTTAGGTGACGCTCCGGAGTGGGTGCAAGTCCCTTAAGCTCATTTTTGCTCCCGATCGCTCCATATTTCCTGAAATCCGACAAAAACAAGAAATAGTGAAAAGTAACACAATATCATCGAATAATCGTGAAAATCGCAATATGAGCAACCGAAATGGCATGCAAATATGTAGAAAAAAGGTGTAAAATATGGACCGATCAATGGCCGGGGGGTGAGGGGGAGAGAGAGAGAACGGGTGGAGTGAGAAACAGAGAGAGAAAGGGTTGCCTGTGTTTCGAAAAGAATCAAGAGGAAGAGAGATTAAATGTGAGTGTGGGTTTAGTTGGTTGCTTTGCAAATGGAGAAGAGAGAGGGAGATATCTGTGTGGGTTAATAGCCAGGGATGGGGGTTGTATTTATAGGTTAGGAAAAACGCGACGGATGATAACTTTAATAATAGTAGGGTGATGAATTTTGGGGGGTTGGAGGTTGGATCTCACCCAACCTATACGGTGGGTTAAGTGTGTGGGTGAGGGGGATTAATTTGGGGTAGATCTAGGGCATTAATTAGGGGTAAAAGTGACTTAGTAAAGGTGATTAGTAATAGTAAAAGGTCATTAGTGAAATGTAATTAGCAAAAGCGGATAAATACAAGCCCGTTTTCGTAACCGACTCCGAAAAATTACGAAAACATACCCACGGGATCGTATCGTCACGAGGATCGTGAATACAAGATCCGTTCTGGGATTTGAACTACGGGAATACTAGTTTTTGGCCAAAACATTTAGGAAGCGGGTTTGCGGGTTCTCTATTGAAATGATATCAGAAAATTACGAAATTAATGTGGAGAGACCTAAATGATCATAGGATGCTACTGTAGAAGTTTGAAAACGTTTTGAAGACGTTTGAATAGAAAATAAATTCGTCAAATCAAAACGGTAATTTTGGGAGATGAATTTTAACGGGAATGTTTTGGGCATTTCCGAAAATCTGAAATTGCTGAAATACAATATAATAAGTCTAGTGCTCTAAAATATTTTTAAAAGAATTTTTGAAATCAGTTTTGATATACAACTCCTAACTAACCATTATAAAGAAGATTTAGAATAAAAATACGTTAAGTACGTATTTGAAGTGTTTGAAAAATACAGGCCGTTACATCCTACCCTCCTTAAAAATAATTCCGTCCTCGGAATTTAAAAAATCTCTTTTAAAAATCTCTTTTTGAAAATAATTGATGTTATAAAGAAGCTCAAGCAAATAAATGATTGAAAAGATAATGATCTAGTAAATCAGGTTGTAAATAACATGAAATATAATGCGACATCACAGCATCAAGAAAACAAGAGATGATGTCATGTACGAATACATACTATTGACACCACCATAGCTATCATAATAGCTATGATGATATACTGATTGCAAATGAACGAGTATAATATTAAAAGCAATAATTCATACCTCCAATCATCTGGTCGATAGCTTCGACATTTTCTGCGATCATCGTGTAGGCCCGTCATTGCGGAGGAGGTGGTAGGTGGGAAAAGGATACAAACACATGGAAATTTGGGTACAAGATGAAAGTGGGGTTAGAAAAGAAACACGAGCTCAAGATGGATGCAAAAACGCAACAGCCTACACGTTGGGTCTGGCTCGATACTCCACTGGTCCTTCTGATCGGCTATTGCTGGGGAACACGAACTTTGGATGATTGGGTATATCGATTTCTACCCTCCTTTGACGACAGTCAATGGTGGCATGAAATGATCTCAACCAGTCCATCCCAAGAAGTCGGCAAAGAAATCTCGTCTACAAATCACAACAGATCATTGGAGGCATCCGCTAGCTACCGGTAGGGAACTGCCAGCGGTCTCGACCTTCCAACGAGAAGTCAGAGGGTCAACAGTGATGGCATGTGTTTGAACGAAACGACTGGCCAAGAAGCAAAGTGTAGCTCCTGAGTCGAACAGTGTGAGGGCAGGTTTACCGGCTATTAAGACGGTACCTACCGTGAGGAGAATCAAGTCTAAGCTTACGATTTCTAAATATTAGAGTATGTAGCTTAGTGAAAAATCACATACCTGTGATTACTTGGCCCGTAGCTTCGGCTTCTTCCACTGTCATGGTATAAGCTTGGCGTCTCTGGGGCGCATGTCGTGGAGTGTGCTGGTACACTTGCTGCTGAGGAGGGAGTAGTTGACGTTGCTGAGCAGATGATGGTGGTCGCTTCCGTTGTGGAACTCGAACTTCTGGCGATCGAAAATTCGAACGCTACTCTCCGTAGCCAGAGTTCAAGCGTAGAAAGATTCTAAGAAGGTCAATCGAAAGGTCATCAAGCTAAAGGAAGGGTGATAGTGATGAAGATCGATGGCGTTACATAATCATGATTCACGTCCTTGCGGTCCAGCGGACACGGTCAGGGAAGTGACTAAGCTAGGATCACTTATGCCCAGTCTAGCCAGGTCGATCCACAGACTTTAGCCAAGCACATTGACCGGTATCATGGTCCATTGAAGGAAGATTATCATTCATATGAGTGCCACCGATACAAAAGATTTTTATTAATAACTAATTAAGCCTATCAAAATTTAGGTTTTGTTAATGGCTTTTATTAAGGCCAGATAGGTCAACTCCATTGGGCTCTCTGAGGTGTTTCCGTCCATCTTTCGAGTGTCAAACCTGCATTCAAGAAAAATGTCAGCTTAGTCGAGTATCGTATATGACACATCCTGGTTTCACTATACTGTTCACGAGGTATTTTGCACGGACCTGCGTGGGCCGCCAAACCTATAACGACCCGCTCTCGGGGGCCCGTTACTTATTTGGTTTATTCGCAGGTTCCGCAGTTTACCAGTGAAATCAGCATAGCCACAACTCAGAGATGTATCACAATACTCAAACCAGCGTACAGACGTTATTACAGTCCAAATTAAAGTACAACAACAACCAGCACACTCTCTCACAAATACATGAAGGAAGTACTGAAAGGAAATGCGGAAAAAGAAATACATTGTACAACACACACACCAACAGAATGGTAACTGAAACTCTGCAGCCTCTGGGTCAATGTAGGCTCCACTAACTTTGGGGCAATCTCCTCGATCAGGTCTTCGTCTGCCGGTGCCATAATTGGAACCGAAGGTAAGTCACAACAATTCTAGCGATAGAAAAAGAGGAGTGCACAAATATGGAGCAGTCTATAGTAAACAAGTGCGGAAAGTAAAGTAGGGACAGACAAGCATGCAAGTGCGATAAGTAAAGTACATCTGTCAAGCATGCAAGGGTGACAAGTAAAGTAAAGGTGACTGAGCAATGACAATAGCAATAACCATGACGATAGCAATGATCATAGCAATATGGAGAGCAATTGTGCCTAGCCTAGTTCGTGACTTATAATGCGGGGTGCAATGAGCAACCAAGAGGCCACCTCTTACCACGGGTGCTACCCGGGCGAACTATGCTATGAATACTATGAATACTATGCAATAATCTGTGAACTGTGAACTGTGATCTGTGATGGTTGTCACCGGCACTGTTATGGGTTGCTAGAACCCGCACGGTGACAACAAAGGCTGGACTAGTCACTCCCGCACCCTCGCTATTATAAGTTACCCCAAAACCCAGAGTCTGTGCAGGTTACCGTACTCTGCAATTTTACCAGTCATTTACTGTTCTTACATTTCCAATTACAATCTTTCTGTCAAGCAATGTCAATAATCTGTTCAGGTCAATAACTGTTCCGAAACTAGGTGTCAAGTCCTATGTTCATACGAGTACACTATCTATATTTCTAAGGGTAGAATTTACTGTGACTTACACTATTGGAATTGTCGTAGCAAGACGAGGATGGAGTTAGAGCGCGGGGAGTGGTACCTGCAAACACAAGGAAATATCAGCTAATGGCTACACTAATTATTATATAATTAATTGGTCGTTTTGATTTTTAACACTATTGAAACGGTGTCGAAAAGCGTTTTAAATTTTTATATAGGCTATATATGATAAAAATAATTTTACTGCAAGATAGAATATTTTTCTGAAGTTTATAGTAATTTTTATAATTTTTAGAAACTCAAAACTAGCTTTAAAACCCAATTTATTTAAGTGGCGCGAATCTTCCGTAAATTGTTCCGGGAGCAATCCTAGTCGGAATTACTCGAATGAACAGTCAAAACGACCGTCTCGAAGTTTACTTTCACATATAATTTTATCATATATAATTGTGAGTGAAAACAACGAGTTACGATTTTTAGAAAGATTTATACGTATTTAAATTTTTAGGTTCAAAAAACGATTTTGGGAAAAGTAGGCGTCTGCTCGCAGTGAGACTAGCGCCATTGGATCCGAAATATCGTTTCTGATTTTCCAGAGTTGGTTTCGCATTTTTCTGGTCCCTGTATAATTAGTTATGGATTATACATCATTAAACCCTATTATTAACTAATTAATAATACGAAAATACGAATTTCACTCCGTATTTACAAGTTTGCCATCGAGGCAAACACGCAGCCGGCGCTTACCCTCTTCGCCGTCAGCGGAGCAACGGGGGAGAGGGGCCTCGTGGCGGCGGGAGGCGGAGCTGCTCGGGGCTGCGAGGTCGTCGTGGCGGTGGGCGCGTCGGGGATGGCACGGCGGCGACGAGGAGGCAGGCGGAGTGGGTATCGGCGGCGAGCGGTGGGGACTCGAGTGCCTCGGCGGTGGCGGGCTGCTGCAGCTTCGGGAGGCGACGGCGATGACCGGGAAGCGGGGAGCAAGGCGGAGGAGGGGCGGGGGCGCCGTGGAGAGAGGGCGGAGGAGCGCGGGGCGGGCTTCGGGCGCTGTGGCGTGCTCGGGGCGGCGAGGTGAAGGCGGAGGCCGTCGGAGGGTGTCAGTCGGCGGCGGTGATGGCCGGGGGGTGAGGGGGAGAGAGAGAGAACGGGTGGAGTGAGAAACAGAGAGAGAAAGGGTTGCCTGTGTTTCGAAAAGAATCAAGAGGAAGAGAGATTAAATGTGAGTGTGGGTTTAGTTGGTTGCTTTGCAAATGGAGAAGAGAGAGGGAGATATCTGTGTGGGTTAATAGCCAGGGATGGGGGTTGTATTTATAGGTTAGGAAAAACGCGACGGATGATAACTTTAATAATAGTAGGGTGATGAATTTTGGGGGGTTGGAGGTTGGATCTCACCCAACCTATACGGTGGGTTAAGTGTGTGGGTGAGGGGGGTTAATTAGGGGTAGATCTAGGGCATTAATTAGGGGTAAAAGTGACTTAGTAAAGGTGATTAGTAATAGTAAAAGGTCATTAGTGAAATGTAATTAGCAAAAGCGGATAAATACAAGCCCGTTTTCGTAACCGACTCCGAAAAATTACGAAAACATACCCACGGGATCGTATCGTCACGAGGATCGTGAATACAAGATCCGTTCTGGGATTTGAACTACGGGAATACTAGTTTTTGGCCAAAACATTTAGGATGCGGGTTTGCGGGTTCTCTATTGAAATGATATCAGAAAATTACGAAATTAATGTGGAGAGACCTAAATGATCATAGGATGCTACTGTAGAAGTTTGAAAACGTTTTGAAGACGTTTGAATAGAAAATAAATTCGTCAAATCAAAACGGTAATTTTGGGAGATGAATTTTAACGGGAATGTTTTGGGCATTTCCGAAAATCTGAAATTGCTGAAATACAATATAATAAGTCTAGTGCTCTAAAATATTTTTAAAAGAATTTTTGAAATCAGTTTTGATATACAACTCCTAACTAACCATTATAAAGAAGATTTAGAATAAAAATACGTTAAGTACGTATTTGAAGTGTTTGAAAAATACAGGCCGTTACATGAAGTGAGTCCGCATTAAATTCTGAAGTTCTCCGTGTAACGGCCTGTTTTCATTAACACAACTATTCACTTATTTAATCTATTTTCAAAAAAATAAACTATTTTATAATGGTTCGTAAGAAGTTTTTCGATTTCAAAAAAAATTTCTTTTAAAAATATTTTGAAGTATCAAACTAGTTATGAAATATTTTAGTAAGTTCGGATTTCATCAAAATACCTCTAAATAATCTGGTAAAAATTCATTTTCAATTATTACCGTTTTGGCTTAATAAATTAATTTTCTATACAAACATCATCAAAACGTTTTCAAACTTCGACGGTAACATTCTATGATCATTTAGGGCCTCCCATATTAATTTCGTAATTTTCTGAAGTCGAATCAATAGAGAACCCGCAAACCCGTTTTCTAAACATTTTGGCCTAAAACACGTATCTCCGTAGCTCAAACCCCAGAATGGATCTCGTATTCGTGATCCTCGCGACGATACAAATCCATGGTGTTAATTTCGTAATTTTTCGGAGTCGTTTCATCTCAGGGGCAAAATCGTAATTTCGTTTTTACTAATTTTACTAGTTACATTGGCTAATTATGTAATTACCTACCCTAACTAATTTTACCATTGGTTGTCGACGACCACCTCAAATACAGTTCACGTTTATTATTTATTCCACAGTTAGACAAGTTGCACACTTAACATTGAATTTCAATTGCACTTATTTATACCCCCCCCCCCCCCCCCCCCCCCCCCCCAACCAAAGCTTAAACATGGTGCATGCATTAACCCCCATCAATTTAATATTTTATTATATCACCAGGTTATATAGCCATGAACATGTATGTAGTATACTCTAGTATCAACCTGTCGGTAGGAGCACCTAACAAGGAAGCTGAACACTCAGAGAATAAGACAAGAAAGCAAGGAAGCAAGACTATGCTTAGTTGCAGAAGTGAAAAAAGGTTCCAAATTACTCACAACGCATGGCACGAGTCCCGTACGTGGTCATACATATCAACATCATGTGCATGGGCTAGTAAGCAGCGTGTCTTTATCCGGCTCTAACTGCAGCATCGTCATGCTATTAATCAAGCAAGAGATAGCTAGTTGCATCTTCCCTTCACTCCTCTCTTTGACAGGATCGGGTTGGCTCCTACGCGCGTAGGACCATGTAATTGGCCAACGTGACGCGGGCCGTTCGATCAAATCTTTTTCGTTCGTTGTGGGCCCCACCATCCCACCTCCTTTTCTCCTTTTTCCCCCTTCCACTGCATAGTGGAACCCACAAAAAAATGGTTTGATCCAAGAGCACACGTCGCGTTGTACGATCACACGGTCCTACACAGACATGAGCCAACCCAATCCCCTCGACTATTATGTGATGCAACGAGGAAGATGTGGGAGGTCGGCTTTCAGTCCGGCCGATGTTTTAGATGCTGACAAGCAAGCATCTTAATCGTATCAAACACTATTTCTTGATATGTCAACATCCAGTAGACCCAGCATCAATTAGGTCTTAGGACATTACTCAAAAAGTATCTGTATTTACTATTTAGCAATAGGTTTACTGATTATTTTAGTCATTGCCTGACCCCGCATTATGCTTACCTTGAATTTGACACAGCAGTACATAACGACAAACAAAAATAGAAACACCTTCATGAAACGAAAACAGCTACTACTCCCCTGCCCTTGTTCATTCTTGAGAGAACACCCGTCATCATGTATTTCTCGATTAAGCAAAGCACTTGCTGGGAAATGGAATCAATCGTTTATGCCATCCGCGATGCGAGCGAGAGCCCGGAAAAGCTCTTGCGGCCTCGACAACATCGCCATATGATCTGCTCCCCTTATCTCCACTGCCCTTGTTACGGGATAATTCTGAATCATGGAGTGCTGGTAATCCTTGACAATCGCAGCATCCTCGCAGCAGACTATGTAGAATCGAGGCACGGAGCCGTATCTATCCTTGGAGAAGGCCGGCTGGCTCTCAAGATCTTCGATAAACAACGACGACGGCCTCACCAATGTTCTGGCTAACATCAGATCCTGCATCAAGGGGAGAGGACTGCATTAGTACTCTGTGATCAAAATTCATGAGCCCGATATAAATCTGAGCGCACCTCGGGCGAGCAGAGCTGATAGAGCTTGGACGCCATGAACTCCGGACCAAAGAGCATGGAATTGGAGCAGAATTGCGTGTCCATCCACATGTCCGGATACTGCTCCAGAGGCTTCAGTGCCGACGACGGGCTTGATGCACAGTCGGGCATGAACGCCGCGACAAAAACCGCGGCGGCCACTTTCGCCGGGAACTTATCCGCTGCCAGGGCGATGCTGAGGCCCCCGAGGCTGTGGCCTACCAGCACGACCTTCTCGTCGGGAGGGAGGGCGGCCATGATGTCCAGCAGGGGCTGAGAGTAGCCGGCGAAAGTGGGCACCTCCTCGATGCTCCTCGGATCGATCCCCGAGGCCGCAAGATCGGGGACCGTGACGCGATGTCCTGCTGATTTGAGCAGGGTGGCCACCTTGAACCAGGACCATGCCCCGTGGCAAGCTCCGTGCACTAGAACCATGTGCTGCTTCTTTCTCATCTCCTCGGCCATTTTCCTTGATGAAATCTTGTGGAATTGTGGCTAACTAAATGTAACGTGCGATACGCAAAAAGAGAGAATGAATCAGAAATAAATTTAAGCGAAAAAGATGAATAAAAGAAAATGGTGTACACAATGAGTTCAATAGATAGAAAAATGGAACCAGCATGAGATTAGCAATTCACCTCTTTTCTGTGGCAGTGAAAGCAGGGAAAATTTTGATAAGAGAGATAAAAAGAGGAGTCTTGGTTACTAGTTGTTTTCCCCTTTAAATAGAATTTTTTGGTGATCTAAGCAAACGTTTTAAGTATGTTGCCACTATATAATAACGGTCATGGGAAAGATTTGGTGGAATTGGATGCTGTGTATCTGGCACAGTGCACGCTGACTAGGTGAAGTGTATCAAAAAAATCCAAGCCAGTTCAAAAGTTAAGAAAGATTTGATCTGACCCGAATGACTGGGTTTATCAACATATTAGATTTAAAGACATGAAAGAAGTGTTGACGGAATGATAGTGATTATATTTTTCAGATTGTATGATGATTCTGAATCATGGAGTACTGGTAGTCCTTGACAATCCAGCATCCTCACAGCAGACTATGTAGAGTCGAGGCACCGAGCCGTATCTATCCTTGGAGAAGCCTGGTTGGCTCTCAAGATCTTCGATAAACATCGACGAAGGCCTCACCATTGTTCTGGCTAACATGAGGCCATGCATCAAAGGGAGATGACTGCATTAGTACTCTTGATCAAATTCATGTGCCTAACATTAATCTGAGTCAGTGGCGTAACCAGGAATTTTTTTTGCCCTGGACGAAAAATACATGATGTAAAGAATTTTTTATTAAGAAATCCCAAAACAAAAAAATAACTATTAACCTGCTTTAATTATTTAAAACAAGTGTAAGAAATAAAAATTGTCTTCGCATGAAACAAACTCATAACCCATGATCTCATAAGCAAATGCATCAGCCATTGGGTTATAAAGATAAGTTGATAAGCTATATTACATGTAAAATATGTGTAAGAAAAAAAATTGTCTTCGAAGGAATTGAGCCCATAACCGATGATCTCATAGGCATGGATTGACCTTTGGGCTATAAAGATAGAATGATAATCTAAAAGATTTATCATTATAAAAAACAATTATTGTAAGCTAAAAGATAAACAATTATTGAATGTATGATACGTAATAAGTAAATAATGTCTTGAAGAGGAATCGAACACATAACCTGCAATTCCATGCACGAATGCTGCAGCCGTTGGGCTACAAAGAAATGACGACGAAGCAAAAGTTTTTTATTAAAAATACATAATTATTGTCTGTATAACATGTAAAGAAGTTCCCCGGGTTCGAATGCTGGACATGTGGTCCCAAAAGCCAACGCCTCAGCCACTGGGTTATGAAAGTTTGCTGTTGTTCATGGTAATAGACATTTAGTTATGTTTTTGCCCTGGGCAGCTGCCCAGGACACCTCCCACGTAGTTCCGCCCCTGATCTGAGCGCACCTCGCATGAGCAGAGCTGATAGAGCTTGGATGCCATGAACTTCGGACCAAAGAGCATGGAATTGAAGCAGAATTGTGTGTCCATCCACATGTCCGGATACTGCTCCAAAGGCTGCATGTTCAAAAATCTATTCTATTGACTTTACATGAAAATTTGTGATGATTTATATCGAAAAGCGACATACCTTCAATACTGATGATGGGCTTGATGCACAGTCAGGCATGAACGCCGTAACAAAAACCGCAACGGCTACCTCGGATGGTGGACGAAGCCATCACTTTCGAGAGAAGGAAAAACTAAATCAAGAAAATGAAGACGGTATCTTCGCATTCTACCGCTGGAGCCGTCGTATATAGGTAGTGCGACAACCGCATGATGAAACACGCGTCGAATATCCCAAGGCTCTAAATATCTTGGATTTCGAACCGGCGAATCATCCGAATCGACGAGGCGGGCGTTTTGGCGCCTGGAACTTGAGTGCTATTTTCTCGACTGATGTGCCCCCATTAATGCGATGTAACGTCGCTCGACTTCAACGTGCAGACCCTTTGAGGTCGTGCGACGGAGGCCATTGTTGACTCATTGGGCCGGCATTCAAGATAACTCGACCGACAGATGACTGAAGCCCACGATGCCCACAAGAGAAGCCCGACTTCGACTCAGTCAAAGCCCAATGGCCAGTCGACCGCTGAGTCCACCTCACTCGAACGTGGGATTAAAGGCGGGCTCGTAATTTACAGGAATGTGCACAACATATACTCTTATTAAAGGGGAAGATCGTGGTCCCATTATGCGTGGCCGTTATCTCCCCAACGTCTCAAAAGGGATCTTGAACGCCTATAAATAGAAGGAAGGGTCCCATCTCCAAGGTACAAGGTCTATAACATTGAACTCTACTTTCTCAGCTGATATTTCGTATACTTTCAAGCTTGCGCCGCCGGTTCTGAGACGAAGCTCCGTGGGTCGATCTCAGTTGCACCAAGCTCCATCTCTTTCTTAAGTTCCCATACTATAACTTAAGCATTGGAGGGGATTTGGGTCGGAACCCAGATCCGCCCCCTAACGTGTCCATGTGTTGCAGATCGATGGTCATCATCCAGCGGTGAGGGTCGTCATCAAACTTCCTAGCCTCGAACGATCGACGCATCAGCTGCTCGAAGGTCGATCGAGCACCACACCATCACAAACTACCATCCTTCGACCCGGGTTCTTCCTGTCCAAGGCCATACTTCATCTGTTGTCGAGGCTCCGACTCAGCATCAAGTCTACGTCAGCTTGACAACTGTCTCGGTCCTTAACAACGATAATATTGTGTTCTCTGGCAGATGACTTCGACCAATTGGTTCGGTCCATGGTATATAGACGGGACACAATATCCTTTCATGAAGTTGAGTCCGCATTAAATTCTGAAGTTCTCCGTGTAATGGCATGTTTTCATTAACACAACTATTCACTTATTTAATCTATTTTCACAAAAAATTTAAACTATTTTATAAATGTTCGTCAGAAGTTTTACGATTTCAAAAAAAAATTTATAAAAATATTTTGAAGTATCAGACTAGTTATGAAGTATTTTAGTAAGTTCGGGTTTCATCAAAATACCTCTAAATAATCTGGTAAAAATTCATTTTCAATTATTACCGTTTTGGCTTAATGAATTAATTTTCTATACAAACATCATCAAAACGTTTTCAAACTTCTACGGTAACATTCCATGATAATTTAGGGCCTCCCATATTAATTTCGTAATTTTCTGAAGTCAAATCAATAGAGAACCCGCAAACCCGCGTCCTAAACATGTTGGCCTAAAACACGTATCTCCGTAGCTCAAACACCAGAGTGGATCTCGTATTCGTGGTCCTCGCGACGATACGAACACATGGTGTTAATTTCGTAATTTTTCGGAGTCGTTTCATCTCAGGGGCAAAATCGTAATTTCGTTTTTACTAACTTTACTAGTTACATTGGCTAATTATGTAATTACCTATCCAAGCTAATTTTATAATTGGTTGTCGGCGTCGGCGACCACCTCAAATACAGTCCACGTTTATTTATTTATTCCAAAGTTAGACAAGGTGCACAAGTAACATTGAATTTCAATTGCACTTACTTATATCACCCTCTTCCCTTCGTTCACCCCCGCATGGCACGAGTCCCGTACGTGGTCATACATATCAACATGTTTTGCCCATGTGCATCGGCTAGTAAGCAGCGTGTCTTTATCCGGCTCTAACTGCAGCATCGTCATGCTATTAATCCAGCAAGACATAGCTAGTTGCATCTTCCCTTCACTCCTCTCTTTGACGGGTTCGGGTTGGCTCCTACGCGCGTAGGACTGTGTAATCGTCCAACGTGACGTGGGCTGTTAGATCAAACCTTTCTCGTTCGTTGTGGGCCCCATCATCCCCCTCCTTTTCTTCCCCCCCCCCCCCCCCCCCCTCCCCTGCATAGTGGTACGCACAAAAAAAAAGGTTTGATCCAACAGCAGACGTCGCGTTGTACGATCACACGATCCTACACACGTATGAGCCAACCCAATCCCCTCGACTATCATGTGATGCAACGAGGAAGATGTGGGTAGTTAGGTCAGAGGTCGGCTTTCAGTCGGCCGATGTTTTAGATGCTGAGAAGCAAGCCTCTTAATCGTATTTTCTTGATATGTCAACATCCAGTAGACCCAGCATCAATTGGCTCATAGGACATTACTTAAAAAAGTAATTGAATTTAGCAAAGGGTTTAATAATTATTTTAGTCATTGCTCAACTCGCATTACGCTTTCCTTGAATTTGACAAAGCAGTACATAACGACAAACAAAAAAGAAACGCCTTCAGGAAACGAACACAGCTACTGCTCCCCTGCCCTTGATCATTCTTGAGAGATCACCCGTCATCATGTATTTCTCGATTAAAATCAATCGTTTATGCCATCCGCGATGCAAGCAAGAGCCTGGAAAAGCTCTTGCGGCCTCGACAACATCGCCATATGATCAGCTCCCCTTATCTCCACTGCT